>DWCF01001033.1:0-34951 GCA_018230265.1 Delias oraia
AGTTTATAATTGTGTTGTGCAAACATGACAATATTTAATAGAAACACGTAAGTCAGACTCGGTGGGAAATGTAGCGGGCGGAAGGACGTATACCGAATCTACTAGTATATATTATATAAATATAATAAATATTATTATATTATATATTATAAAATATATACATAAATATATTACACAAGGCAAAAAAAACAGGCAATTACTTAGAAATACAAAAGAAATTATAAATAAAGTCTCTTTTAACAAAATCACACGTGCCTATTCAATACATATAAAAGAATATATAAAAACGATTTTAAAAGTGTCTAGACTGATTTAAAAAGATTACAAATGAAGTAAGTCACTTTATTTTAGTAATGTTAAACTTTATTTTCATAATGACTGGGTTTTTGTTTATCTATCTATACACAACTGATCATTATGACGACAGCTGCGTGTTTGTATCAATAAAGTAAATCCTCATTAAGTTATCGGGGGCTAGGAATGCTGGTTAATCGAATTAGCCAAGTGTACTCCGGTGTCGTTAGCGTAAAAACCGGAAGAAGAAGATTGGCATCAGGATGCACGCTTGAACGGACACTCATCAACTCATCCGTGAACCACCTATTTTTATCTCGTGCCTTATTAACTCTACCTAGAGTTCAGTCTAGTACAATATCGAATCTAAATGTTGCCATTTGCTATCAACATTAGCGTGAATTTATTTCTTTCTTCAATAACCTTGAGAGCCTCGTGGCTAAGTGGTTTAATAGGTCTACCATGAAGCCATGTATCGGGTCTACCATGTATCGAGTTCGTATCCCGGTTCGGAAAATTATAAATTATAATTTAATTTATTATTTTTTCGGTCTTTGGAAGGCCACTCGCATTCGTGGGAGAGCCATGCTGACGCACTAATTGGGCCGGCTCGCCAAAAGTGATACCAAGGGCTCACAGAGTACTCAGCATGAAATGGTAGTTTTACTTGTAACGGTACTTTTATTATATTTTGCTGAGTAAATGGGGATATCAGTGGCGTTTAAAAATGGCGCTTAAGCGGCGTAAAAAGTCGGCAACACAGCCAATACTGGCGGTGTTCTCTTACCAAACAGGAAACCCACCTGCTGTGTTGTATATAGTAAAATAAAAAGAAAAACCATATTTTTCCTGTCAATGTTTAAAACACATAATTGGTTACTATTTTAAATATAAGTCAGGAATCTCACCAATGATGTACTAGTTGGTCTGCAAGTGCGTTGCCGGCCTTTAAGGAGTATGTATACTTTTTTAAGATTCATAAATCGTAACTGCTTAATTTATTACATTTATAATTAACAAGTTATTATTTTTGTTACAAATTATTTAAGACAGTGATTGAAGTTAATATTTTAAGTTAAAGTAAACTAAGTATTGACTACAAAATCATTTATTATATTTATTAATAATTGATAATGAATATCAGTTATTTAAGGTTTTATAATGGCACAATATTTTTTTTTGGCTGTCATGTCGCGCCAAATTGACCCAAAACCTGGGATGTTGGAGAATAAAATTTTCATTGACTAGATTTTCGGCGAAAACGAAAATCCTCGAGCTATATAGTTATATGAAAAAGTTTACTATAATATTGATTATTATAATTAAGATATATGTAATGTGCAACTTAATAGTGGCTAGGAAACCTTAGCAGAATTAATACTGAGTAAGTAGGCAGAGCCACATATCGGCTTGTATTTAACTTTTAACCTGGTAATTATTACTAACATTACCTTACGACTTTGTATGTTAATAAATTGTTTGCAATTTTTCTATAGGTACAAAAACAATGTAGAAAAAGGTATCATTTTGAAGAGATTTACTTATTCAGCGCTAATGCAGAACAGTCTATGTAAAGAGAAAAACAATAGATTTAAAGACTCGAGTATGGGATTTTCTCGAGTACAGGTGAAATTTTCACTGCTAGTATGTAGGGGTGAAAATCCGACTGAGCTAGCTTTGCCAATACGAAGACGAGTTTTGGCTTACTACAAACTTTAAAAGGATATACGATAGATAGTTTTTGCTTCTATCTTCATGTTTAGAATATTTCATAGCTATTAGCATTACATCAATATACATTTATTTAATTAGTAAATTTAATTACAGCCAATATACATTCCGTTTTATTATTTGAATTTTGACGAGGCTAGGAAGAATCAAGATCATTTTAGAAAATATTTATTTATTATATATCAAAATTGAATTTAGTTAAACTAATATATTCATGGGGGGTTGTATCTCCTTAATCACCACGCTTAGCTGGCGCGGAAGGGCGCTGCTGCCCATCCTGCGGTGAAATGTCTTTCACTCGCCTCTTACGACATCCCATTAGCAAGACAGGGGTTGGTACTATTCTGATCCGGTAACCACAAGGACGTCTCGTCCCGCCACGCGATGGAAAGACGATCTCATGAAGGTCGCGGGCAACCGCTGGAACCAGATAGCTCAAGATCGTAATAGGTCCCACCTCTTAAACCTAAGGATACAATTGCTACATAATATATATATAAGCATTGTATTAAGAAAACAGGAAGGCTAATAAGCAGGATGCTCACCTGGGAGAAAGGATGGTCCATCTATGACATTCCCAGCCCTTGCTGGTTCCCGAGTGCGTTGTCTACCACTTCTTCTCTTCTATATCCATAAAATGGTAATGCGTTACTCAAAAAATGCTCAGATGTAGTTTGTATTCTGCCTCGATTTTTTAAAATTCTATAACGGATAACGGAACAGGTGGTATTGGTCTGTTATATAGTAAGAGAACACTACTGCCCATGTACAACCGTGCCACAGTCCGTGCATTGGTTGTGTTGCTGGCTTCTTACGGCGCTTACTCGGCATTTTTAAGGGCCTTCGATATCCTCACTTACTCTGCGAAGCACAGTACAAGTGCCCTTTCTCGCTGAGTGTTCTGTGAGCCCGTGGTATCACTTCAGACGTGGCGGCCCAATTTGTGCGTCAGCATATGCTTCAGCATGGCTTTCGATGTTCAATGATAAAATTAAAAATAGGGTCGTAGATGCTTCGAGCACCAACATTTTTGCACAGCGCAAGAATGGCAAGAGTCAAAATCTGTACAGATCTGGTCATCAATGCTTCGAGGCGCTTTACGCTGAATGCGATCTCTTCTCTGGTACAAGCTAATAGTTGGGATTTATAACAATAGTGCAAACAATAAGATAAATTAATATAACTCTACGAACTGAATATAATTTGAATCGTCCTTCAATGTCGGTCTATATTTATTTATGTTAAATGTTTCAAGTTGCAAACATTAAAAATGATTTTAAATACCGCGAAGTAGACGCACAAACTTTGATGGTCCGATCCAGATTTTTCTTTGTAATTTGAAATTATAATTCGTTGGGAAGAAATCAAATCAAAATTCCATTTAAAGTTTGATTTTCAATATTTGTTTTTGTAACAGCTGCGCGATGGCTATGCTAATCAGAGTATTGGATTTTAAGAATGTTCTGGATATACTGACTGGACTTTGTTGTTTTATTTAAGTTATATTTAAAAAAAAATACATAAAGTTACACCTATCTCTACAAAAATTAGGGCTAAAGAAATAATCTTAGTGTAAATTGTAAGATTTATTATATATATTTTTTTAAATTAAAGATCAGACAATGAGGCAAAAGGATCCTCTAATGAAAAAAATATCACTGCCGTCCATGGACAACCGGGCTGAAATTCGCTTTTTGATGCGTTGTCGTCTTTTTACGCCGCTTAAGCGATAAGCTAATTTCAAGGTTTGACAAATTCGTTATTAATAATAAAACTCTTTTTACTTGATTTTTATATAATTACTTATTGTTATTTCTGTGTGGTGCCAATTGGAAAGCTTCCAAAAATAAGCAAGAACTTTATAGTATATAATAATTATTATAATTTTTTATAGTATAGCAGACAACGGAGCAAGTGGATTTCCTGTCTCATGAACAACTGCACCACAGTCCACGCGTTGGCTGTGTTGCCGGACTTTTGTGCCGCTTAATGGCCCGTTTTTAAGGGCCTCCGATATCTTCACTCACTCTGCGAAATGTATTTCGTACACGCGTACTGTCGTACAAGTACCGTTTCACGCTGAGTATTCTGTAATATTTATTTATTTTTAATTTATTATATTCATTCTTCGATGGGAGTATACATCTGTAACAAAGTATAAATATATAATCATAATAATAATTTCCTAATTTTAGTTCAAAATATTAAAAATCCTTATTAACCTGTGGCCTCTTAAATACTTCCATCAAAGACGGTAACTTTTATCTATATCTATTTAAAATGATTATATCTCTCTATTTAGGTCAGACTATCTCCGTTTATGTTAATTTTAACATAATCTTCAGCCATACACAGACCCTTGACAACATCTGCTTTAACACGGGAATGCTATGTTACTGAATATTATATATTCTGTTGGTGTTTGTACCTAAATATTTAGTATATAAAATAATTTTATTCCATACATAATATCTAAACATTTTAAAATCACAGGTAAAATAAGAATAAAAATTAATTATGATTCAATATACTATATTCTTCTTATATCATAAAAATTATGTTATTTTATCAACTTTTGCTTTATTTTTTATTCTACCCTAGTTAATTTGATATTAAAATGACTCTCTGAAGTGTATATTTTTTTATTGTATAGCGGATAACGGAGCATATGGGACAACTATATGGTGAGAGAACACCGCCGCCTATGAACAACTGCGTCACAGTCCGCGCATTGGTTGTGTGGCTGACTTTTTACGCCGATATGGCTCTCCCAAGGACTCATAGACTTAATTATATATACAATTCCTCACAAAGGACGTAAGGAATACAAAATTATAATGGTGATAGACGTGGTTTTGTAATTATCTCTTCCATGCATTACATATTATGTAGTGTAGGATACAGTGTCAAAGTAAATATTTATTGCGTCATGAGTAATTTGTGTTTACAGAAATTGAATTATCATTTTAGCTTGTTACGAAGTAATAATATAATAACAATATGTTTGATGTTGATCGAAAACTTAGAACCCAACGTACCAATTCATTATTACTGATTCGCATTTCATAGTTTCTCTAAATTGAAATACGTTACTTACATTAATTTGATTTTACGAAATTGTTAAATTTCATATTGTTGTCGAAATATCTAATTTAAGCGATACTAAATGTGGAGTGAAGAAATTTTTGAAAGACTGGATCTATATATCTATAATATTATGGCTTAAAAAGCCCTAACGACGCCGCCGAATATAACTCCAGTTTCGATAAAATATTATAAAATTTAAATAGTTACAAATATTTAGTATTTTTTATGATATAACGGACAACGGAGCAGGTGGGTCTTTTATGTGGTAAGAGAACACTACTGCCCATGGATAACCGCACCACAGTCCGCGTATTGGTTGTGTTGCCGGCTTTTTACGCCACACACAAGGGCCTCCGATATCCTTACGCACTAAAGGAAACACAGTAAAGTACCGTTTCACGTTGAGTATTCTATTAGACCGTGTTATCACTTCGGACGAGGCGGGCAATCAGTGCTTCAATCTATACTTCAGCATGGCTCTCCCACGGGTGCGATAGTATTAAGACACTTTCGCCCGGCTATTGTCAAGCCCTTCTAGAAACCAAATGAATTATAAATTTAATTAAAATTTATAATTATCCGGACCGGGCTTCGAACCTGATGCCTCTCTCTTCATTGTAAGCTTATCACACATTATAGCTACGTGGCTCTCAATACTATTTATTAAATAAGTAAATAACCTTTTTTTAAAATAATTTGCAGTACATAATATATTATTCTTTTGTAGGCAATAGTATTCTCTGTATATAATTTGTTTAAAAAATTACTTCAATCCAAACGTAGCAAAGTCCTTAACTTTGCTAAATCTTAATTGTTTCTGTTCGAGTCTACGTTCCGTTTAGTTTCAAGTTTTATTTAATGTTTCTTTTTAATTTAGTTCAGGGTGAAATAGAGTTTTGTCTGCGTTTAAAACAAAACTGGAGTATTTGTTCTCTTTAAAAAGGCTAAAATGTTAGAATACTAGTTTACTCTTTATTACTTTAGACAAAAGTTGATTTTATTAGTGATTTTCTCGACTTGGACTTTGTCAATTAGAGATCTAGTTTGGTAGAATTGTGATAATCTATCATTATTTAAGTTTCTTAATTACAAAGAAAATACAAGTGTTTATTCTTTAGGTTTAGATTAAAGAGACAACGGGCTTAGAATTATTATTAATTTTGAAGTCTGAAGATAAAAACATGGGTTGTTTAAAAAAAAATGAAATTTAGGGGATCGATTAAAAAAAGTAAGGTATTTAAATCGAGAAATATTTTTGTATAAGAAAATACATAATTTGGGCTTTTATTTCTTAAAAAATAATATTGTCCAAATGTAAAAGTCCGTGTTTGCAATACTCGGGTACTAAAATGCGGATGGAGTCGGTAGATGGACTCAGGGATGGCTGCCATTTCGTGACGGATATTTTCTTGTGCACATTGGTTTTGTAGGGGTAGCTTTAGGTCTTTGAAAAATGCGGTGTAGTCATGATCTATGCACATTTCAGGCACTCTCTCGCGTCGAATTGAAAGTTGCGGGTTGTCACAAATAGACTGTATAACACCACGTTTTCTACCATTTTTGATGACCATGGTCGCTCCAATTTTGGTTTTTTCAGCGTTTTTCCGGTCTGGTTACATAGAGTTCGTTACAAGGAAGTATCATTTTGAATAATACTATAAACCTATAATCTCTCTTATTACATATTTTATGAAATAGTAATATTAGTTATAAGAATACGTATAAATAAATAAATTTATAATATTTATAATTTTTTATTTATTTATAATACGTACGTATAAAAGGACTAATTTACTACATGTTTCGTATCTATTCCACAGAAATTATCCGGTAACTAGAACATAAAGTATTTTGTTGGCGTATGTTATTTTTGTGTAAGCTACATAAAATATAATATTTGAACTTGAATTATGAACGTAAATTAAATATAACATTTTTTGGATACAACTAGGAACTAATCTATTCGTAATTTTCCACCGCTCGCAGAGGCGGGTCGCGTGTGAAAATGCCTAATAATACGGACGTGTGCTGAATGTCAGAGCCAAGGTCATAGCACCTTTCTTTACTTTTTTTCTCTATGGGAATCTATTCCTATAAATTGCAATAATTATAAAATATATGTTAAGAAAACACGACATTTATTGTCTGAAAATGGAGAAGTGAAAGTTTAATTTTGAAAATAAAGCATCAATAGACGGAATGTCGAACTATAATTCCATAACTACAATTACCAAAAACGATGTCAAAATTCTCCTTAAACTTGAAAAATATCAAGTATCATTTGAAAAATATATCCAAACCATTAAGATTTTCCTTATGGTGAAAAACACATTGACAAAAAGACATCAATCTAGAAGTGTATGGATATAAACATCATCATCATTTCAGCCGTAGGACGTCCGCTGCTGGACATAGGCCTCCCCTTCGGACCTCCATGCATACCTATTTGTAGGAGGGTGACCTGCATCCAGCATATTCCGGCGATATTTATAAGATCGTCTATTCACAAAATAAATACAACATAACACATTTCAAACGTATGTTGATGAGGATAGAAATATGATATTTCAGGACCAATTTTTAAAAGAAATAACCCTAGAATAAATATCCATTGTTAGTAAAAAAGAGTTTAGAAGATTCTTTAGTGAAAATTTTGGAAAGAAAAGTAGAGAGTCAACAAAACAAGCAAAAACTAAGCATTAAAAGGTTACCTGACAAGTTTGTAATTGAAAAATTTTAGGGAAAGAAATCAAGTGCATTCCAATGGAAGTATTTGAAAAGGAATGTACATGGTTTGATATAGGAAAAATAGTAAAAGAAGAGAAAATAATTGAAATCTTTAGATTATTTCTTAACAAATCATTTACCGCATGCGTCAATCTATGGGAGAACGGTCTTTAAAGTATTACTAGTATTGCGATTTGGAAACGGACACTATAATTTGTAACATTAATTTATTAAATTCATTGATGTTGATATGTAAGATAGTTCAATATGTTAAACAAATAAATGATTTATTCACAGAGAAACTCAATTGTGTTAATTGTATATTGTCCAAAACACATAAAAAGATAATTAAGTAGTTTTTTTAATTAAGTAGTATAGTAGATATAGTAGGTATGTTAATTTTTAGTAAGTATAACTTATTGTATTGAACCTTAAATGAATAAATATTGTTACGTTAAGATTACGTTAAATAAAATCTCAAAACGAATGTTAACATGCATATAGCCGTGCAAACCTAATATCAAATCATAATCAGGAATCAGTAGTTGTGGCACACAAAATCTGTCTCGTTTTCGATCTACCAATGTCAATTTATTTTCCATTATAAAAGTTCCAAACACGATAGAACCAAGCAGAATATCGGCATTCGTAATAAACCGAATTTTTTGAACGCGATACGCAGTAAACTTTATTAGATTATCGTCGACGCATTTTGAAAACATGATTTATTGACGTGGTTTGATGAACTCCCTGTCAATGCAAGTCCGCATCAATACACGCTTTTATATTTCCGCAATTTTTATCGCTTTTGATTGGATATTCTTCGTGCTTTCATTGTATTTGACAAGAATAGCTTAGACGAATTGAAAAGTAGTTTTATAGTATCTAATTATACTTTTATTTTGTGTTTTGGACGAAATATATCTATATATATTACGAAAATTTATTTTATGTTAAATATGATAGATTTTAATAAGACAATATCAAAGAGAAATTTATAATTTTGTTAAACATCAAGTTATTATATTAAAAACTTTATTACTTCCACAGTTATTTAACAACAATTGATAGATATATTGATTGATAGAAAGAAGTCATATATTAAATAGATATTATTTATGTGTATTATACTTATTTTACCTGCCACTAAAATTATAATTATTAAAAAAACTGGCTCAAGATGTAATTTGTGTTATTACATTAGTGTTAAACAAATTAGTTTTTAACACTGATAAGCTATTACAAATGTGTTTAATATTTCACGCGAAAGAGTTCGCTTAATAATTATTAAACTTTTTCAAGTACCTAAATATATATTAAATTATGTTCAAACCGGGGATCGAACTCAGTACCTTTGATGTCATAGTAAATTACTAGACCTCTCAGCTATAAAATTCTCATTTCATTAACATAGAACGTTATAAATATTTATTCTCTTAAGTTCTTACAGTTTAAAATTGCCTAGTGATTAGCGACAAAGTATGTACTTAATATATTTTTTTAAATAGAATTGTTCTAAATCCATAGTTTGTTAGAATTATTAGTAATGTTAAATTCAATTATGTTTCAAATTTAAGTAAAATTACTAAGCACAGGTAAAACTAAAACTGGCACATCTAAAGTCAACAATGTTGTAGTCCCATTGTAGTGTAAAAAACAGCTAAATCCTATACGTTTCGCGTCATTTGTTTACTAACTCGGTGTCCGGCGCGGAATGGACACAGATCTGGTTAATTTAACACAAAAGCCTCCACGTCCTACATTCGTTTGATACGAAATACGAGCGAATTCAAAGCGGACGCACTTTTGAATTCGCTTTGAAAACTGGATGTATGCAACTTTATTTATATTACTGAGCCATGTTTTGAAGGTGTTGAGTAAATTAATTCATATGCGAATACTGTGAAGGACCTATGTCTCAAATGAAGGGTAATGTTATTTATTAAACAATTTTTTTTCAATAAATCACATCTTTATCATGTTTTAAGCGTAAATATTGGAACTTAAGTAATATAATTAACTAACTAATTATTAATTGTTTTATGTTTTACAAAAAAACACAAAAAATGCCTCATTTAAAAATTATCATACAAAGTCTACTCTAAGGAAACAGATTTTTAAAAATACCAACAATTTGAATATCTCGAAAAGGGTTAACTTTAGACCAGGGTATTTCATAGTCAAATTGGTTTCTAATAACCCCTAAATTTACGTCTTAAAAGATTCAGATCTATTTACCAGTAACTAAAAAAAAACGAATTAATACCTTAAATTTTTTTAATGCATAGCGGTAACGGTAAGAGGTTCTCCTTTAAAGTAAGAGATCATTATATTTCCAGCTGTTTACTCTATTTAAGCGGTATAATTTAAAAGGCAGACAACACACCTGCGGCTCTGTAAGTGCTAGATGTGTCAATGGGCGGAGGACCGCTTGCCCTAGGTGAGTCTGCTGCTCGTTTGCCACCGATAGTATATTAAAAAGTCCTCCAATATCCTCACTCACTCAGCAAAACATAGTACAAGTTTTGTTTCACGTTCATATTCTGTGTGCACGCTAACATTTCGGATGAGCCGGCACAATTTGTCAGCATGGCTCTCCACAGGTAAAACTACATATTTTATGCAAATAGATTTATTTTAAAGTAGTACTTAAAGAAAGAAAATTTAAATTATGCAATTTATCTGTTAAAACTTCTACTACTTCAGGAAAATTAACAAACAATAAATTTAAATTGGTGATAACTATAATCGTGAAATCAAACTAAGGAAGTGAAATACAATAGCGGTAAGTTATATATAGCTATTTAACAAAGTTAAATTAAGCTTTGGTTAAGCTTAACTGGGATACCGCTCGGGTCACGGGTTTATATCGGGATAAATGGTGATTCTAAATTATTATTTAGGAAGCTTTACATTTTGCAATACGGTAGGACTAAAAATTAATACTTTATTTTATAACTACATAGATGATAAAGAATATAACAACTTGGATAATTAGTATGGTATATCTGTGTACAAAATTCATAATGACTTTATTTATTAAAGTGTTATTGAGCTGCTGCCTTGACCGCTATTGAATAAAAAAAGTTTTATCAAATAAAATATTTACAGTCCAGTCTTTTCCGCATTTAATCATTATTAAATCACTATTGATTCATATAAGTACTATTGGTCTCTTAATAGAAATTTCTCTAAAGTAGTAAATGTTGTGATATAATGCATATTTTAAAGGTAATTCTCAAGTTTACGAGGCGCAGAAAGGTTCATTGAAGACAAAATTTACGATTACCATTAAAAATTCGTAACAGCTTGCCGTGATCGGACCGTGACCATTACCCGCTCGTAAACACTGGAATAAACATGAAACCAACCCTCATATTATATTAAAAAACGTGCGAACAAAGGATTTTTATAGAGATAAATAATTTATAGTAGAGCTCAGGATATGCCCATGTCAAAGGCACAAGTTAAGATCTCTTGAATTTAATTAATTCAGAAATAGAAATATAAATAAAATTCATTGGTTTTTTCTCAATTTTCTAAATTATACCGCATAATAAGTTGTAATAAAATATAGTATGTACTTATAACTGGTTTTTGACATTTCATATACATATTTTTCAGGTTTTTTAATAAATTTCTAGTCTATCGTTAACTGCAATATTCATTACGAACCGTATGTCTTTTTTAAATCTAGCCCATACTCTTTCGCCGTAAATTGCTGTGATATGTAGTTACTGTACGACAATGGGACCAGTGGTGAAATTTATTCATTGTTATAACAAAATCTCTCGTGCGACAGACCGGGCTTTGGTTGCTATTTTTGAATCACAGAAATGTCAGTTAGTTATATTTTGCAATTGTAAAGGATATTTTTAGACTTTTATGCATTACAAATTGTTTATCTTATCGTAAAAATCATATACTATCCAAATAAAACTATATACGGGAACGAAAGTCTTTATTGCAAAATAATAAACACTGGAAAGATCCTTCGGATTCACATATAATGCATAGTCCCAAGAAGGCTCTAAGGTATAACGTATAACGTTATAAAGTATAACGTAACGTTAACTACCATGCTAAATTAAAAATAGATATCCAGCAAGCAACCAAGTTAATTCTTTTTTGAAATTTAGCTCCAGATACGACTTCGCAAATATTCTCTAAGAGATGTACAATGCTTTTAGTGGGTTATTTTAAAATTGTCTATAAAGAATATGTTGGTGAAAGTGCCGACTATGAAATTATATCATCTGGTTTTCAGTGTATATATTTGTTTAATGATTTTTCATATATATTATTGTATAGGGACTGTTGGTTAGATAAGGTTGAAGATAGACCTCTCTGAAGTCACCTCAGATGTGAAATCCGCTTTCTGCAGAGGTATTTCCAAACTAATATCACTTGGGGACCTTCAAATAAAAGAGCGCACCTATCCCTTAAAGGCCGGCAACACACTCACACTTCTTGGACGTCCATGAACGGAGCACTGTTTCCATAAAAAATCATCCTCTCTCATCCACTCCAAGAGTTAATCAGCAAATCACAGCCGGATAGGTCAACATAAATTCCCTATGAAGTATAGTAAATATCCTGAATAATATTTTATGTTCTTTAGATGACCAAACATTTGTGTTCTTCCTCGCTTCAAGTTTGCTAGAGCATTTTACTTTGTTTTATACATAATATTTATATTTAATAACGAATAATTTTTGTTCACAGTAAGGTCATGCGCCGGTTGTGGTATAGGCGCGCATGGGCGTGCACGTGATTATCGGTGCAAAGATGGCCCGCGACGTTGGGCTCTTTCTGTTGCTGTGTCTAGTGCGCTGTGACACTAAGACTGTGTTGCAGGACAAATTAGGTATGTACTGTTATATTCTATGTCGTGTATCGCAATTATATTAAATTATATCTATTATGAGTTATTTTTCATGTCTAAGATTTTTTTATTCTATAGCGAACAACGGAGCAGGTGGGTGTCCTATATGATAAGAGAACACCGGCGCCCATGAACAACCACTCCACGTTCAGCGCTTAAGCGGCATTTTTAAGGGCATCCGATAATCTCACTCACTCTGCGAAACATATAACAAGTACCGTTTCACGATGAGTATTCTGTGAGCCCGTGGTATCACTAAGGACAAGCCGGCCCAATTAGTGCGTCAGCATATGCTTCAGCATGGCTTTCTCACGGGTGCGGCAGTATTAAGACACTCGCCCAGCCACTGTCAAGCTCTTACAGAGGCCGAATTAATTTTAAATTAAAATATAATTTTCCGAACCGGTATCGAACCCGATACATCTCATGGTACACTTATAATCATTAAGCTACGAGGCTTTCCTACTGTAAAACAATACAATCAGCACAAATACTCTCAATATATTCACAAGTTCAATAGTTATTAAACAAAATATTCAAATCTTAAATATTTGCTACTGGCTTCGGTCGAACGTCTAGTACCTTATCTAATACCAGTACCATATATTAGTGGTAGAAATATATGTCCTCATATATCTATAAATGCTTTAAAAGTTACTAGTCAGACATATTTAGATGCACATATTCTGCAATAGCGTCGAAACTCTAAAGCCTCAGATTATTTAGAAGCAAATTTAGCATATTTTAGCATAAGCCAAACGGTTGGACCTAGAAATTTCGTGCACAAGGAGTTCGTACGTTACTTAACTTGTGTAAAATACGTTGCGAGTGTTCGTAAATGTGTTGATTTAATGAATTTTCTAATATATCATTAATTATCAGCATTCAAAAATGGCTTATTCAGTTTTATTATGTATTTCTAAAAGATAAACAAAATTTATTGAAAAGTTTGTATCTTTTTAAAGGTTTGAAGGCTTTTGTAATAATAGAGGTTATTGCTATTCCTTCGATAATTAAATTCAGAACATTTTAATTCTTAACAGCGTGAATAATGAGTCTAGAAGTAATTTTTTGTTGGTGTTATGTTCCTCACTGATTTATTGTAATGAAGTATAATATTCTTACAGAATTATAGTAAAATCAAAATTCAGCTTTTGTTGTTACACGAGTCTAAAGTTGTTATGATTTATTTTATTTAAATAAACAATTGGTTTCATCGTGAAAGCCGCCTGTATGTTTGTTGACAACAAGCAGAACAAAGCGGTTATGAATAATAACTGTATAATCCATGTTTTGTACATTCGTGACAGCTGCTTTTCATTTATCAAATTTATGTCTTTCCCGGGAATTTTGAGTTGAAAGAAAAATATACGTACAGATTTTTGAACGCTATTTATTAATGTGAACAATATATTTTCTAAATATTAAACATCTCTAATGGTTAAAAACTAAGAAACTATCGCAACAATCAAATATTTTAATAGATAAACTAAATATTACAGAATTATTAAAAATGGCATTATTAAATGAAGTTTTTACCCGTGGGAGAGACATTCTGAAGCATAAATATACTAAAACATTAATTGGTCCGGCTCGTCCAAAGCGATACTACAGTCTTATAGAATACTCAGCATGAAATGGTAGTTGTACATGAACCGATACTTCTACGAAGTTTCGCTATGTGAGTGAGGCTCTTAAAATTCTGCTTAAGCGGCGTGAAAAGCCTGAAACACAAAAAATATGCGGAATATGGGGCGGTTGACCGTTGGTAGTGGTGTTCTCTTACATTACACGCGACACAGCTGCTTCTTTAAAAAAATAGATAGTTTAAATTATGTGTTTTATTTTATAAATCATTCAAAAACAAATCAAATAACACTACATTAATAGTTATAAATTTACACAATATTTTTTACTTAACTTGTTCCTTAGAGTTCTATAATATGGAGCATCGACTGATCAGCAACATTTACGACAAACGCAGAATATCCGCTTTTTATACAAAAGATATGATATTTCTAAAGACATGGCGTGCGGCCTCATGAAATATTAAAGTAAGCGCTGAATTTGCGTTCGCTCGAAAAATAAACATTCAAATCGTAATTCAAGTTTGTACAATTTTTCACTGTGTCTTCCATGACACAATAGATTGTGGTGTGCTAAAAAAAGGTAGTATTTTAATTATATTATATCAAATTAATGCGATATTTACAATCCTACCTTTTTTATTTTATATTATTTTTCAATTTTTCTTTTTGTCAACGCTAAGTAGTTTTTGTTATTTATTTTACATAGTTTATTTTTCATAAGGTGAAACTATGATTACTATTTTCGATTTGAATACAAAATTTTTTTCGTATTATTTAATGACTGAGATGAGTAATATGAGAAGTTGGTTACTTCTTTTGCTTATACTAAAATCAGCATGGTTTTTGTGCGAACATCTGATAGTAAGCGAGAGTATGACTTTATGAGATAAAAGATTTCTCAGCAACTACATCAACCCTCTCTTAACATAGTTGCTTATCTTAGAAAAGTATTAAATGTAAAACATTTGACATACCCTATGTTAATATACCATAATATACGCCATCTGCTTTTTCAATACAAAGATCGTAAAAAATTAAATTTCCTAAACGAGCCGCCCGCACCTGATGCCTATTCGGTATTATTATTCATAAACCCTCAACGTCTTACTTTTAGTACGTTGTGTTTGTTACACTTAAGGTTAAGCTGAGTAGTTAATTTGGATGAACAAATTAATAGAAGAAAACGTAGGTATTAATGAGACGAATGTAAGAAATTATTGTATTTAAAATACAGAAAGCAATCAAAGTAGTAAACAGTCTTATTACCTCCGTAAGCTACTTCACAAGTTTGGTGTTTGTTCTTCTATCTATAGCTCCATTAATTTATGAGAGCCTCGTGGCCTAGGGGTCTTGTAAAGGGTACCGAGTTCGAACTCCGGTCTGATTGAAAAAGTATAAATGATTTGGTTCACGGGCTTAACAATGTCTTGCCAGTGGGAAAGCCATATTTAACGTGCTGATGTACTAATTTGACCGACTCATCTGAATACCACTCGGCTAGTATACTACAGCTTCAAAGAATACCAGTATGAAACAGTACTCTTTTTTTATTCTATAGCGAACAACAATGCAGGTGGGTCTCCAATATGGTCGCCCAATATATAATATATAATACAATATATAATATACGCCCTTGACCAATCGCGCCAGAGTCTAAGCATTGTTTGTGTTGCCGGCTTTTTACGCTTAAGCCGCACTTTTAAAGGCCTCCGATATCATCGCTTACTCTGCGACACACAGTACAAATACCGTTTCACGCTAATTATTCTGTGAGCCCGTGGTATCACATCGGACGACATGGCCCAATTAGTGCGTCAGCGTATGCTTGGCTGTCCCACGGTTGACAACTCGTACTGTAATTCGCTGAGCGAGTGAGAGTATCAGATCCTATGGTAATTATCATACTAAAACATTGTAAAAAGCATTGTATTTGTCCATGGGCGGACGTGATCTCTTGCTGTGGAGGACTCTCGCCTGCATCAATGACCGTTATATGCCCGATCGACAGCATTTAAATGTTTATTCTTGTATTTGTCGATAACATTGTACCGCGGCAAATTTTTCATGCACGAGCGAAACTAAATTACAATTTATTAAACAAAAAAATATAAATTAAAGAGAACGTATTGAGAAATTGGCGAATGAATGTTACAAAAAGCCGGTATTGTTGTGGTATTTCGAGTGAGTGATCAAAGTCTCTATTGAATAATATTTCCCGGTACCTCGCTTTAAACTAAATTTTGCTTTCAAACTAAATTTATTTCGAGTTTGTCTTTTTATTTTAACAGATAAATCTAGTAGCTTATAAAACTCCATGTGATTAATACAAATATAATTCAATTCATAATGCAAGTATTATTCAATTCAGAATATATAAACAGACCAAATAGGTGTCACCGATCAACTATTCTACATAAAAAGATGTGTCAATATTTGTCGTTTTATTTTAAGCATTCTTCACTTAGCTACAGGAAAAACGGATATTTTTATTACGTGATATTTACATAAGATAATAATTACTATTAAGGGATGAAGGGGTGTATCGAAAAACAAGGAATACTATAATATTAGCTGATACAGGGATGTTTAAGTAAGGAGTCGTGATGTCATCATTATTCCAGCGGCACATCAACAAACGAGGGATTGGCGGTGTTCCAAGACGCGCATTAGACCCGTGTGGTGGCCAAAGCCGACATTAATAAGCATAATTAACATACGATACTTTGCTATGTTACATTATGTTACAATAACATTTTGAGGGTACAATTGCGGCTGCTAAACCACTGGAGTGCTTCTGGCTTGTTCTTGGAATCGCTAACGTATTAAAACAGGTGCATGATAGCAAGACCGATCGTCGTAAGGTACTGGCTGGGATACTCGACTGAAGACCAACTCTTGAACGTGGAAAATACATGCTGACGCACTTACTGGGTCGGCTCGTCCGTAGTAATACCACGGGCTCACAGAATACTCAGCGTGAAATGGTCCATGTATGTCTTTCGCAAAGTGAATGAGGATATCAGAGGCCCTTAAAAATGTCGGTTATGCGGCGGTAAAACCCGGCAACACACACATAGCGCGGTTGTCAATGGGCGGCAGGGTTCTCTTACCATATAGGAGACCCACCTTCTCCGATATCTGCTATAGAATAAAAAAACAAGTTTTTGGTTGATAGGAAAAGCCCAGTTTAATTTTTAAATTATATATATTTTTTGAAATAATATTTGATTCTATAATACATGTGTATATATATGGTTTTATTCGGTCTGAACGAATTTTACTTTATTAGGACTTGATTTTTCTTTACATGCCTTTAATTACTGGATTGGTTTGCTCGGTTTTCCGGTGTGAAAACAGTCGTATATACTGTGCAAGATGCAGTCTACCGCAGTCTACGTTCCCACCCCCTCTTTGATGTTGTGCAGCCACGATTTCTTCCTCTTTCACGTCCGAGTTTGCCTTGAATTAGATAGGTAAAGGTAATTAGTAAATAAATTGTGTGCTCTACTTCAAGAGCTGGGTGCAATGAAAAATCTTGGGAAAGTTTGAGGCTATACGGATATTATATAAGTAAGGAAATCAATATTTCTTTATTTAAGCTTGGTCGCACTTATTTCTCTCACTATCTATGAACGAAAGTCATCTTGTTTTGAATGCTGAGTGATCTTAAAATGTAAATTTAAATAAAAGTTACTTTTTTCAGAGAAACAATTTGAAAGTTATTATTCTAAACTTTTAATAATGTTACTTATATTATTATTTATTATATTATCTTATTTATTAAATAGTTATTGATTTAAAATTTATATAATTTCTAAAGTTACCGACATTTCCTCTGAATTCCTAGATTAAAAACTCTCACTGAAAACTAATATTACACTATAATACTGTGAAACAAATATTTTTGATATATTTCGATTTATTATTTCAAATCGGGAAATTTGGTGCATAAATCGACGGCGATTAATTATTTTAGCATACTAATGTATAAATGATATTTGAAACAATTTAAAATATAAAATGGATTGCTATTACAATGTTTAGTTCTAATGGCAACTTAATTTCATTATCAGCCATGTTAGCTTTTGGTTCATTATAAACATTGGATGCATTCGGAATAATGATGATATGGCGTGATCATTAACTATTCTACTCTATCTAAAGGTATTTCATACGTACAGTGGCTTAAGCAGAAGTGGCTAAAAAGATAACAAGTAAAAAAAACGCTATAAAACAATTAGATATTTACTTAATCACCAGCTTAGGATCACATTATTGGTATATTTTATTTTTAAAACCAAATAATTCAAAAACGACATATTCAATCAACTACACAAAAACATAATAACTATAGAAAAACGCACTTTTACATTATCAAAATAATCGACTTAATAGAAATGCATTATTACCTAATATATATATATATATATATATATATATATACATATATATCTAAGTTGTAAAATATCTGTTGCGAATACAACGCACGCATTCAAAGAACTTAAGAGTACATCTAATACAACGGCATTTCACCTCAATTTGTCGGCAATACGAGGGATCCAGCATTTAAAACAAAACTGATTACTTCGCGAAACACCAACGCTTGTAGTGAAATCTCTGTAAGCACGTTCTAACGGTAAATTTAAACCAACGGAGGCAGTTACGTAAATAAAGAAGAATCGTTGAAATCTGCGGCTGGTGTGTATTACCCTAATCAAGACCGTTCTTTATGTAATAAACGTAGTGTGGCAGTAGTGCTTCCATTAAAATCTATTAACGAAGATCCGTATCTCTTAATAGAATTTTCATGAATTAATTTGAAATCATTCTGATGTACATTTGGTTTTATGGTGAGATTTTTGTTTTATCTAATATATAAAATCTCCTGTCACTGTGTTTATTATTATACTCCTCCCAAATGGCTATACCGATTTTCGTGAAATTTTGTGTACATATCCGTTAGGTCTGAGAATCGGACAACGATTTTCTTGTCAACCCCATAAATGTTTAGGGTGGTCCACCTGTAATTAATGTAGTACGTACGAGCCGACGAGCATGGCTCTCACACGGCTGCGATAGTATTAATATACCCACCCCGCCACTAACAAGCCCTTTCAGAGATTGATTAAATTAAAAATTCAGTTATTATTGTCCGGACTGGGAGTCGAACTCGATCCATGGTACTCTTTTAAAACGATAAAGCTACGAGTCTCTCAAAGTATTCAAAGAAAAGAATACTTAAATATACTCCTAGTTCTACTATTTTGTAAAGCCTGTGTTGGAAAGGTTTAGAACGAGAAAAGTTTCGTTTACGACGGAATATGAAAATAAGACGCTGAATAATTATTATTTCATGGAATGGGCATGTAGCAAATGTTTAATAGTATATTTAAAGAATATTCATAAAATTGTTTGTCATTAATTATAAAAGTTCGTATTAAAATTTATAGCTAACAGGAAAACGATTTATCGCTTATTATTAAATAAACATCTGACGGTGGCCTTGTTACTGACATTAAATATCGTTAGATTATATCAAAAGAACCTAGCTTCTTCTTTGTAACAATTTGTTTGTTCGATTTGATTTTGAATGAATAATTCATTCAAAACAATTTATTCATAAATTAATTTATACCATCGCTAATTTTCCATCTTTGAGCTAGTCATTTGACATGGACGATAAAGATCACATATCAAACGTTAATTGCTAAAACGATTCGCAGCACGTTCCATGCTTATCATTCGCTTTGATTCGCTCAAGAGCGTATCACGAAATTGGGATAACGGAAATGAGGGCAGAATTGCGTGACGTCACAAAACATCCCTATATTGCATTCTTCACATATTACTGAGCGGAAATTGATCGGATTTCAGAAGGGTCTGCCATTAGTTTATGCCTGATTGGCGAAAGCTTTGAAATGTTGAGTGAACTGTTAGTTTCATATTTATGTTTCATATATATATATTAAATTTTGTGTGGGTAGAAGATTTAATAAGCAAACAAAGTTATTAATACGTTTTTATTAAAAATTATACTAACAAATTAGTATCAAATTTATATTTTTGATGTCAAACATTATTGTTTGTGAAGAAAGCATTTGTTCTATGATAAAATTATTTTAAATCAAACTATGACATTCCATTTCCAAACTGAAAAATCTTTTAATCTCTTGAATTATTTGCCATTATTTGCAACATACCGCTTTCACTATATTTTACTTATATACATATACATAGCACATTTTATAGTAAGTTTAATTATATAATATAATTTTCTAAAAAAATGGTGTTTAACTTAATGAATATATTACCTTTAATACCTTTTATATATGACAGCCAAAATAGCATAGCAACTAAAATATAATTTATTCACGTACTTACAAATAAAATTCAATAGAATATTCTCTTCGGGTTTGCTAAGCAAATAAGACAGTGCGGTCGCCAAGAGCTGAAGAACCTAGGGAAAGATTCGTTCAGAATCAAATCTGGTCGGTTGGATGTCAGCCAACTCACCTTGTAGATAGCGATGAATAAATCAAGCCAAGCAATTGATCTTTGCAATTTTTTCACAAACGGAATAAACTTGGTTTTGTTTATATCAGAGGTTTTGGAACAAATATGACGATAATAATTTATTATAGGATTTGTATGTAAAAAGTATCATCGTCTTCATTTCAACGGTAAGGCGTCCACTGCTGGACATAGGCGTCCATGCATAGCTGTCGGAGGCGACCTGCATCCAGCGTTTTCCAGCGACCTTACAAAGTATAAGTCGGATAAATTATTTTATTTTGCTTTATCTGTAATATTTTTTGTCATTTTTGTTTCATTAGTATGTCACCATTATAAGAATGACATTTGGCTTTGACCTTGTTTAGGTTGTCGTATCGGAGTGTGTTGTAAAAACATAAATAATTTAATAATTGAATAATGCTGTCTGTATTCTTAAATATATGATTAACCCACATTTATATGTAAATCTGTAGATGTATGTTATAAATAATACACAGTTATGTCTTTTTACACCTGTGGGAGAGCCATGCTGAAGCATATGCTGACACTCTAATTGGGCCGGCTCGTCCGAAGAGATACCACGGGCTCACAGAATATGCAGCGTGAAACGGTACTTGTACTGTGTTTCGCAAAGTGAGTAAGTATATCGGAAGCGGTGTAAAAACCCGGCAAATCAACCAATACGCGAAAGCTGGCGCGGTTGTCCATGATGGGCGGCGATGTTCTCTTACCATATAGGAAACCCACCTGTTCCGTTGTCCGCTATAGTATAAAAAAACAAAAGAACAGTCTTATAAGATGTATCAGTGATATATAAGATATTATAGTAGGCCTTTGTCGGACAACAAGTTGTACTAGAATAAATACCGTTTTAACACTGTGATATAAAAAAATATACAACATTTAAAAAAATTGATATCTTAAGTCTAAGGATGTTAATGTATTTAAAATTAATATATAAGGGTTGTGTTTCTGTTCGTTTTCCTTCTCTTATTAATTACCAAATACTAATAAGCTTATAGATTCATTTACGTTGTTTGAATAGCTCCAGAGAACATAATATTTTATTCTGCTGGGAATTTAGAAATTTTCCTCTAATTTCTGATTTTAGAAATCAAATGATGACATCCGAAATTTCGTCTGTATCGTTCATTTAATTGTTGTTCCTATTATAATAATATTAATAATATTTTTGTAAATTCGTGGAACTACAATAGTTATTAACATTAATAAGATGAAGTGGTGATGTAATTACATTTGAATTGTTATTAACGTAATCTTAAACGCAGGGAATCTTCAAGTTTACGCATTTTGTAATTAAAATTGGCATTCAAATAAACACTTGAAATGATATAGCAATTATGTTGGGTTTACTGAAATTAAGTATTACAGAAGTTAGAGACAAATTTAAATTTGAATTAAAATTAGAATCACAGAACTTTTACTAATTCGATGCAAATTACTTTTATTGTATCGCATCCATGGCCTGTCGTTCTGACACAATAAATAAAAACTTTATTTATTAAAATATATATACAGTTTAAATAACAATTGAAATACAAAAACATATAAGGAAACACGAATAATTTATATTTCATCATCAAAAACAAAATATTTGCAATTCTTGTTCAAAATCAGGACAGTTAGAGATTGAAAAACAACGAGCCATAAGAAAAGTACAAAATTGTCCCGGACAATGCATATTGCTCTGCCGTGACTCTGGGGAGCCCGGGGCAGGCTGTAAATAGACGTTTGAAATATTACAATTGTGACGAAAATAATAAATGCCGCGGTTTATAAGTCTCTTTATGAGTATGAAAAATAAAGATGATTAAAAATGAGATATTAAAACGTATATATGAAAAGTACTCATGTGTAATTAAATATTTTTTTTTATTCTAAAGCCGACAACGTAACCGGTCTCATATGTTATAAGAGGAAACCACCGCCCATGAACAACTGCGCCACAGTTCGCGCTTTGGTTGCGTTGCTGGGTTTTTACGCTGCTTAAGCGGTAATTTTTAAAGGCGTCCGATAACCTCACTCACTCTGCGAAACACAGTACAAGTACCGTTTCACGCTGAATATTCTGTGAACCCGTGGTATCTCTTCGGACGAGCCGGGCCAATTAGTGCGTCATATGCTTCAGAACAGCCTGGCTTTCCCACATGTGAACTTACATATTATGTCGCGATCATTATAATTATAGAAATCAGAATAAAAATTCCTATGGTTTAAATCACCAACGTAGGTGTCATCGATTTTAGAATATTCTAGAAGTCAATGTGACCTCAGAGCAAATGGGTTATCTATTCTAAACGATTTTAATATATTTTCTATTTGTAAATTTCATTAGATATCTCAGTATGTTTCTTCTATAGGTTATCAACTCAAGTATTTTATAATTTAATGCAAAAATATCTCATAATACAAAATTTCTGTACTAAATATTTCAATGCTGAATATTAAATATTAAACATTTCTTCCTTAGTCCTCCTATCCCCAGTAATAAAATTGCATTTTGATTGTACTTGTCATGTTACACGCGGTTGGTCACAATTTCTTATTATTACATTTCATAAGGTAAGTTTTATCAGATCCTTCAATGTTTTTAGGTTGGTTAACTGTTCAGTGATTCATATATATTCAAATTATATTTCTTTAATATTATTCTTTACGATTTTGACTTAATTAGTTAAATAGAAAATGCAGAATTTATTCACTGTACTATTGTGAAGCTTTGTTTCAAATAACTTAGTAAATTGGTATAAACGTTGCTTTGATAACTTTGCCTTTATGGCAACTTTACAGAAATAAAATGTTAAGCCTTATCAAATTAAACTAGCCCTTTTGAATGTTAAGCAGAAAGATCAAATATATAACAAAATAAATTGTATATACCCCTTTTTTAATTTACATTCTATTGCCTTTATTATCTCTTTATGATCTCATCAATCAAAAAGATTTTATCTTTTTAATTGTGGGCAACGCAGCAGGCAGCAATCGCGCCACTCATGAACAACCACGCCACAATCCAAGCTTTGTTTGTGTTGCCGACTTTTATGCCACTTGACCGGAATAATTTTACGAGTCTCTGATATCCTTTCTCATTCAACGAAACAATACAAGCACTGTTGCAAACTGGTTAGCCCGTTGTATCTTTTCGCACAAGATGGAGCAATTAGTGTGTCAGTAATTGCTTAAGCATGACTCATCCAAGGATAAGACAGTGGTAACACTCGTCCGGTCACTGTTAGGTAATCCCTTTAAAAGATAAAAAAATCATAAATTTTGATTCAAATCCGCTATCCCTGACTTAACGGTACCTTACAAGACAGATTCTATGTTTTATATATAACACTACACTATATACTCCAAACTGCTTACACCATTTGAATTCTTAACTTTCGTAATCGCTCTGCCTACAATATGTCAAACAGATTTTCTGTGCGAAAGTACCCTGCCAGAAGATTTATTCCCTTGCCTTTAAGATTTTGGCGTATAACGTTATGTCTACATTTTCCTCTCTTAGGTGGAGCGTTCAGCAGTTTGACGGATATAATGCTTCTTAGAGAATAAGTATGGCTGACTTTATTCCATATAAATTAATGATATTTTACGGATGGGTAGGTATTTAAAATTGATATACATATACCATGGGAAAGCCATGCTAAAGCATATGCTGACGCATAAATTGGGCCGGCTCGTCCGAACTGATACCACGTACTCACAGAATATTCAGCGTGAAACGGTACTTGTACTGTGTTTCGCAGAGTGAGTGAGGATATCGGAGGCCCTTAAAAGTGCCGTTTAAGCGACGTGAAAATCCGGTAACACAACCAATGCGCGGTCTGTGGCGCGGTTGTTCATGGACGTCGGTTTTATCTTACCATATAGAAGACCCACCTGCTCCGTAGTCTGCTATATTATAAAAAAAAATTCTAGACAGATTTGTGTAGTATAGAATATATAAAGATATTCTGTATATATTGACACATTAAATGCACTTATCGTAAAGTTTTAAATATATTTTTGTAATAATTATAATAGTATTTCCACTTTTCACATAAAACGTATCCTTCTTGTTCGGTTTAATGGATAGTTCCACAGGGTGCCATAAAAATACCACAACGAAAATGGCTGCGTTATAAATTAGCACTTCAAACTGGTTTTAATGATAATATCTCGAAATATGCTTAACTAGTTTCAGATCATGGCTGTGCTTACAAATAAAATTGTCTCTCTTGAAGATACATAAATACTTTAAAATACATAATTTCTTGTTAGTTAATTATTAGTGAAAATAAACACAATTGATTTTAGTTGTCTGAAGTTTTACGATTAAAACTCTTTTATTTATTAAACTTTTAAAGTTGTTAGGATATTATGGTGAACAAAATTTCATTAGCTTTAGATATATTCATTACATGTATATATAATTTATGAATATTGAAAACTTAATGAAGTATCAGAATATTGTCGATATATTTAAATAAAACTAGTACCTTCATTTGAATTTCGCTGCGTTAGCGCTGTCACGGTTTATGAAAGAAATTTCATATTGTAAGATTGCAATAAGATCGTAATGAAATTAAAAAGTGTAAATAAGTGTAAAAAAGTATAGTGTGTGAAATTAAAAAATAAAATAGTTCAAAACAATATTATAATTTTTTTAATTATTCGTAGAATAATAGACATCAATGTCGTTTTTCTGTTTATAGGACTGTATTAATTTCACTGTGTGAAAGTTTCATCGTTATTACGTCTCGATGTTAACTGAGCTTTTTATAAGCCAATTTGGGCCGCGCGCCACCACTCTGTGGAATTAGCTGCCAGCAGAGATATATCCAAATCAATACGACTTGGAAACCTTTGGAAACCGCCCGTGGCTCTAAAAGGATTAGAGATGCCCATGGGCGAATGAGTGCTTGCCCTAGGTGAGCCTCCTGCTCGTTTGCCACCGTTTTTATTAAATAAACCCAGACATGTCAGAAAAAAAATGCCCCGGGACGGCCAAAGCCCAGGTTCGTGCCTCGCCCTTGATGCCCTTTCGCTAGTCGCGGCTAAAAATCAATTCATGGCGAGCCTATGTCTAAAAACTACGTCCCAAAAGACCGTGTGAAGCTGTGATGGCTGTGTGCAGCAAATAGCCCTTCCAAAAAAAAACCAGAGAGAGTGATGATATCGGAGGCGCTAAAAAGTGCCGCTTAAGCAACTTAATAAGCCAGCAAGACAACCAATGCGCGCACTGTAGCGCAATTGTTGCAGGCGGTGTTCTCTTACCATATAGACCCACTTAGTCCGTTTTCCGACATATAAATAAATAGAAAGCAATTAAGTTCAATAACTGTGAAAGTATGCTTCCTGCATTAAAATACATTTTTATAAAGTATACAGCATTTGTTTAGACAAGAAACAGGTGATCGATGACTCGCAGGGTAGAATCTCGACAAACACGCTATGAATTTCAAATAATATGGATATGACGCGACAGCGCTCTGCAGTTAAGTTGTTTGTTGCATAAAACTTATGGCTTCACTTGAAAACACTAACATGCAACAATGAGTTTTGTAGTCTAGAAACATTTTTAAGCCTTATCGTGCTACCTCTTCTTAAAATATACAATATTTTGAAAGTTTATTACCATATAAAGTAAATTTTATCTTTTTCTCGGGTCTGTATGGTAAGAGAACACCGTCGCCCATGGACAACCGCGCCACAGTTCTCGATTTGGCCTCCGAAATCCTCCCTCACTCTGCAAACAGTTGAAGAAGCGTTTTAGTACAACTAAGATTTCAAGCTGTGAGCCTGTGGTATCATTTCGGACGAGCCGACCCAATTAGTGCGTCCGCATATGCTTGAGGCATGGCTATCCCACAGGCATTATTTTAATTATGCTATAAACTAGTCTACTATAATTTAATATATAATTCAATTTATTTAAAATGTCATTTAATTCAGCCATGAATGAAGCCACAGGCCGCGGACGACGAAATAGGAATGTTACAAGGAAAAAAATTGTCCAATTTCAAAATCCGTTTTTTGTGTTTTGCAAGGTCAGATAAAATAGTTTTGCATTATAATCCAGCAAGAATAAATGTAGTAGGAATTCATGATGTTACTACAAATAAAAATATTGTTTTTAAGGGATTTCGTGTCGCGCACCACTACTCTGAGGAATCAGTAGCATGCAGACATATTTCTAAATCAATACGATTTTGGGACTACCAAAAAAAGAGCCTAAGTATCCGAATTATGCCTGTAGCGCACCCGCGCCCCAACAAGTCCTACGGGTGTCCATGGGCGGAGAAACGCTAATACCAGATGAGACTCCTGAGCGTTTGCCACCGTTTTTATAATATAAAAATAATTATGTTAAAAAGAAAAGTCAATGTATAGAGTCGATATTTTTCTCTGTTTCCATAAGAAAAGTGTATAATTCCCTTCAACTTAGTCGTTTTAAATATCCTTTTCTGTTTTCGCGTATGTAATACTCGTCAAGACGTCAGTGGAAAAACCCTTTAATAATATAGTAAAGAACGTCGTACATCGACACACTTCTGCCTTTTACGGACTTTGAAACTCATTAAAATTCTTCCAGTATCTGTTAACATGAGTCGTAAGGTACTGTCAACAAACACAGTTCTTATTAAATTACACGTATCTGTAACTGAATACATAGTAAGCACTTTATTTTATGTGGAAGAGGTAGAATCAAATTGAGTCAACAAAACTTATGCTATATGTTTTTTTTAATTTTTATCGTAAAGAAATAACAAAAAGTAAGTTATTATATATGTATTGTGTGTAAGTGAACCCAGCAGACATTGTCCTAACAACCAAATGCACCACAGACCGGCTCCAATTATGAACTCTAAGTCATCATTGGATTCGTCAAACCGATGCATTAAAAACATTTGCATCTTTTTTCATGCTAAATATAATTTTATTCGTATATAAAACTAAATCTCATAAACATTTGTCTGGCCTTTCTTGAATGACAACATAACCCAAAAAAAATCATAATAGTAACTATCAAATACTTAAACAAAAAAAAAGTAAAAATAAATTTAAAGTTCGCTTAAACGACCTAAAAAGCCGGTAACAGCAATGCGCGGACTGTGGCGCGTTTGTTCGTGGGCGGCGTTGTTCTTTTACCATATAGGAGACCTACCTGCTCCGCTGTCTGCTTTTGTATAAAAAATAAAAAAAGAAGAATTTTTATGAGAATTTTAATTAATATTATATACAGTGTTTTATGTAGTAATAAATAAACCGCATAAACAATTATCTGTACAATTCCTTATCTAAAATTTTCTATTGGCTGCAAATGATATTTTCCTATAATAATATTATTACCAAGTAATCCTATCCTGAGACCTTTTTCCATCTTAGTAGTAATTGTATTGGGTCCTTTGTCTACCTTTTGTTTGGAAAATCAATTTTTGAAATAGGGCTCCTTAAATTAGCTTGTTACGTGGAAATATATTATTTAGAATATATAAACTGATAAAACTAACTTAAAAAAACTGACGACTCTTCACGACGTAACTGATAATCAGATATACCTGCTGTGACATTCGGTATGAGCAATAATAAATAAAATAAAATAAAAATCATCATTACTAGATATTTTTTATACTATAGTGGACAACGGAACAGGTGGGTCTCCTCTATGGTAAGAAAACACCGCCGCCCATTGACAACCGCGCCGTAATCTGCGCATTGGTTGTGTTGACGGCATTTTTACGCTGCTTAACTGGAATTTTTAAGCGCTTCCAATATCGTCACTCACTCAACGAAACATAGTCGAAGTAGGTACCGTTACACGTTAAAGTACCATTTCACGCTGAGTATTCTATGAGCCCGTGGTATCATTTAGGATGAGCCGGCCCAATTAGTGCATCAGCACTTGCTTCAGCATGACTCTCCCACGAGTGCGACAGTATTAAGACATTCGCCCAGCCACTGTCAAGCTCTTTCAGAGACTGAATAAAATATAATTTGTTCGGACCGGACTTCGAACCCGATACCTCTCGTTTGATGGTAAACTTATAAAACCAATTAGCTATGAGGCTCTATATAAATATACAAATCCTTGCCCAAATAAAAGCTACGTCCATTTTTAATTGTTAAAGGTTTATACAAATGAATGCTTTGACTCCAATTAATTGTCCGTACAACTGCGAAATACATCTTACACTAATAAGACGTAATCCTCGGGGTGAAGCGACGCGCCGTTTTACAATTATACAGTTTTCTTTGAAATTTCCTTGCTTTTAAGAGAAACAATAGCACCTTGTTTAGTTTGTAAAGCCTAACTAATATATGCTTCTCCAGTGAAAAATGTTAATTGCGTATATAATTTTGAACACATTTGAAGATCTGCCTAACCAGATCTGAGACGAAAAATAAAGAAACTTTCTTTTTTTTATTATATAGTAGACAACGGAGCATGTGGGCCTCCTACATGGTAAGAGCACACCACCGCCCATGAACAACCGCGTCACAGTCCGCGCATTGGTTGTGTCGGCGGCTATTTACGCTGCACCCAAGCGGCAGTTTTAAGTGCCTCCGATATCCTCACTCACTCGGTGAAACACAGTACCGTTTCACGTTGAGTATTCTGTATGCTCGTGGTATCACTTCGGGCGAGCCGGCACAATTAGAGTGTCAGCATATGCTGAAGCACAGCTTTCCCACGGGTGATGGGTTAAAAAAATTATACTACTTATATGGGTTTATAGTGATTATTCTACCAAATATAATGTAATATATATATAGTGTTAGTGGGACGTCCACCCACAAGGTGGACAGACGACCTTGTAAAGATCGCCGGAAAGCGCTGGATGCAGGTCGCCCCCGACAGGTAGTCATGGAAGTCCAAGGGGGAGGCCTATGTCCAGCAGTGGACGTCTTACAGCTGAAATGATGATGATAATGATGATAAGGTGTCTTTATATATACGTTTCCGTATGTGTTCATAGAATTTTCGTTCAGTCACCCTACATAATCAGAGACCATTATAAACTGTCTATTCTTATTTACGCTTGTCCGATCTTTTATTCGTTTGTGAGATTTATTATTTATGTTTGCGTTTCACAAATGGACATGCTTTGTTTAGCATTTGCAATGAAAATAGGGCTTCACAATATTATGACAAACGCTATTTATAGTCAAATACAATGACTCCATCATAAGTAATTGTATTTCTAGTTCTCTGACAGTAAAATGATATTAAAAAAACGAAAGTAATGCAATTTGAATATTGTTCCTTTTGAATTTCTTTAACATTCAGCGACATTAGCAAATTTTCTGAGAGATATTATTTTAAAGTGTACAATTTGTACATGTTATACTTTATATTTTACTTTATTATACTTATTTTACTTTATTATATTATACTTTACCCGTGGGAGAGCCGTGCTGGAGCCTGTGTGCACGTTGGGCTGTCTTGTCCGAAGTGATACCTCGGGCTCATAGAATACTCAACGTGAAACGGTAACTGTACTGTTTCGCTGAGTGAGTGTATAGCAGGCCCTTAAATAATGCGCGGACTATGGCGCGGCTTTCCATGGGCTTCGGTGTTCCCTTACCATAAAGAAGACCCACCTGCTCCGTCGTCCGCTATACTATAAAAAATAGAATATAACAAATAAACATTGGCAGATGTAGGTTTGATAGCTTAAATTACAAATATTCATCTAAAATTCAGTAATTATTAAAACATCAACTCTAAGAAAATTTTATAAATAATAACCGTTTCATATTGCAATTTTTTGTTTATTGTGACATATGATAGTCATATATTTTGAAACTTTAATATATAGTTAATTTTGTTTCCGTAAATATCTAAATTTTACTACATACATATTGGTAGTTTTACATAAATTCAAATAAAATATTTGGACCAAGGTAAGGTTAAAAAAAATGTTTTTAATTTATATTTAACCATAAGAGTACAAGATTTACTATTTGAAAATAATTAATTTGTTGAATAAATGCTATTACAACTTTAATTCCTATTTCAATAGAAATTTCAAAATGACAATTTTATGATTGGGTCTAAATGATTTAACTACCACTTAAATGAAATTAAAATCCATACCTAAAAGTGTTGTTTATAGATCTTAAAACTAATAATAGTTTGTAAAAATTTTCAATTTAACTTAACACCACAAACGTTCTTTCTGTCAGGACCGATTCTAAAATAGGTTTCTGAACTACTATCCTAAATTGGCTTTTAGCTTTACATTCAAATTAGTTCAGAGCCGTTTTAGCTTAAAAATAACATGTCAAACACCTTTAGTTATTAATAGCTACTAAGAAACTCGTTAAAGCAAGAGACTATCTTGTCTGTTCGTAATTATGATGAATAATTGATAGCTAGGCTGTCGCTTGTACCGAGTACTGGTTCAATTCGGCCAAACAAAGGAAGCATGGTGGCATCAAACGATTTAAGTATAGGGGAGAATCTAAGTCAAGTGGGTAACATTAATTACTCAGCGCTATTGACCTCGTAAATTATTATACACAGGATAGAAAACCTTATTAGCTTGATCAATTATTAATTTTTAATAATTTCTCTAAAGTAATTTTCTTTAAATAACTATATGATATAAAATAAAGCATTTCAAATATCATATAAATACTATCTAGATATATTATTTAAAAATGTATAATATATTACTATTAATACTTCAAAATAAAAACAATGTCATAGATTTACTTTTAATACCAAATTCATTTATTTTTTCTTAAAGTTAATACTTTTTTAAATCTGTAACAATTTGTCGAAAATCGTCGGGATAAAGAAACAATAGTCGAAACAAAAGAGAATGAAATGAGACAAAATATTATGAAACGATATAAATATAATACAAGATTAAGAAAATAAGGTAAGTCTTATATTTTGACAGTTTAACTGCAAATCATTTATTCTACAATTTATCTCAATACCTAAGTCCTCTCGCACCGTCTGGCTTTTGTCAGAATGGAGATTCAAAAAGACTCATCAACCTGGCTCCTTTGAAACAGCAGTAATTGTTGAGATTTCAGCACTAGGTTAATTACCGCCTATCACTGAGACTGGGCACGTGTGGACATTGGGGTAACTAAACTCCGGTGAAATTGAACGTTTGATTTGAACCGGGCTTTGTGCGGGGAGCTGAGGAAGTAATTAAAAGGAATAAAGAATTTGAGAGGGTTCTTGTCATGGTCACAATGGCGTTGGAATAGAATAACTTGTACTGAGAAGACTAAGGGATACTTCCAGCATGTTTTAAAAATCTATGTCTAGATTTATAAAATACATTTCTGAGAAACTTCAATATAAACTAAAACGTGCTTGGCAATGACCCAACAGCAAACCTGAAGGCTTATGTAATAAGCCATTGGTGGCGGTAGACTTTTTATAATTATTTCCTTTATAACTCTATCTATATAAAAAGTCACAACTCTTTGTTCCCCTTCTACGAACACGTATTTAATTTGTCTATTGTTCCACATCGCCGCTGTGTCAATGTGTATAAATCAATGTGTCTCCGCTTTCAAGGAAAAGTTATCCATGCACCGTTTTCCCGGTAGGATTTCAGAAAATATTTGAATTCTTGGGTAGATTATTAATATCACGTGTTTTAGTGTATTTTTATGTATGTGTTAGCGCCATTTGTTTAGAACGATTGAAGTGTCTCGGAGCGCATTACACGTGGCAGCAAAAACGTGCATCCTTATTTCTAATAACCTCTTTGCTGTCTTTTTTATAATTGCGTATATAGTCCATTCCATTTATTGTAATCAGTCGTATATGTTATTTAAATGGTGGAAAAGGAGCAGGAGAGTCAACATAATATTCATCTTCTCTCCCACGCCGGCCACCGGCGGCAATTGTCAAGCCCTTCCAGAGACCGAAAAATTATAAATTAAGTTATAGTTTATAATTATCCGGACCGGGATTCTAACCCGATACATTTCGCTTCATGGTACACTTTAAAAACCAATAAGCTACGTGGCTTTCAAAATATCATAGATCCAAGAATGTCATTAAGAGAAATATGACGTAGAACCCCTAATGTTTTTCACAAAGCTTTGAAGTAATCTCTCACAAAATATAGTAGGCGTGAGATAAAACGCGATATCAGAATATAATGAGGCCTCGTGAAGAGTCGTTATCGTATACTCTCGGGTAATAAATTTGGAATAGTCTAAATAATTTGATGACGTCATCAAAATGTCAGTGGTTTTTTTATTTATTTCGATAGCTTTGCTTTGTAAGTGTTGTTATGTAAGGTGTAGTTAGAACTGATTCTTAATGGTATCATTCGCGGTGTTTTTATCTATCACGTTTTATTTCTATCTAACCTTACAGTCTGTACAAAATCCTTTAAAATCAACAAATTGTGTTAGAATGGAGACCACGGACCGGTTAACGCAGCGTGGGACGTCCAACCACTAGGTGGACAGACGACCTTATAAAGGCCGCCGGAAGACGTCGGATGCAGGTCGCTCCGACAGGTATTCATGGAAGTCCAAGGGAGAGGCCTAGGTCCAGCAGTAAACGTCTTACGGCTGAAATGATGATGATAATGATGATGTGTCCTTAACCTTTTATCTCCTTTTTAAAGTAATATTGAAAAGACCTTTTTAAAAAGTGGTCGTTTGATTATTACTTAATAATATAATAATTTAAATTTTTAATGCAAGTGATAAAATTATTGTTTCCATTTCTTTATTATAAATTTATATCTATTTAAAATGTATCTGGGGAATAAGCAATGTGTACATCGGTGCGAATCTGCTACATCAAAGCTGCAATAAGAGACTCGTGACTGCGCATACATTACATCGGCAAATAAGAGCAATACAGAACAAATTGTCGATTAATATTTATGAAATAGGTTAACATTTGATATCTATTAAACAAAATTGTTATGGAAAGATTCGCTGTTTTCAAAAGATTTTTCCCTGGTTGCACTAGTATGTATTAATAGGATTTTTAATAAACTGTTTGAAAGCTTACTCTAGCAAGATACCCATCTTCATAGGGTAAGATACAATTTCATCATTTATGAAAAATTATTGACATAATAAATCAGTCGGCATTTTAAATTTTTACTAAATTCACTTGTGTACTTTTAATGTAAGTTCATTGGCAAAGTATGAACAAATTAATGGATGATGATTTTTTTTTCTTCTCAATACAATTTACTTCCAACAAAAAACATTAATTATCGCAACAAGAGATTTTTCATAAAACAAAATTGTTCTTTACCTTAGCTACGAAAAAGACTACGAATTAATGACTTTGAGTGTTGCTTTAAAAATTTATAAAGTCTTCTGTGTAATGTCAATCACTACATTTTATTCTTCCTTAAACTTATGAAGTTGAAATGTAGTCTTCATAATTCAAATTCTTAATAATTCAAATTATCTTGATTTATACGAAGTTTTATATTGCTACTATACTTACCTTAGAAAAAAAAATTATATGTATTATAGTCAAAACAATACTAAAAATTTCCACTGAGTTTTTAAAAATAAGCACATACATAAGAAATAGACATGCTACAAAATAAAATTTGTCAAGATGACATTGAATATCATAATAAAAACATATACAGTGTAAACTCTATATAACGACACTGAAGGGACTGTGCATTTTATACCGTTATAAAGAGTTGTCGTTAAATGGAAAGAAAAGGTCGATGGAAGACAAGCTAAACCAAGTAAAGCCAATTTATTTCGACGCTTTAGGGAGGTTGTCGTTAAATCGAGGGATGTTACATGGAGTTTACCCTGTATATATGTGCTCACACGAGAACATTTATAAAAACACTTTACTTTATCCTTGTAGATTTGCACAGGAAAGAAAATCTAAAAGCAGCTTAAGGATTAATTTTATAATATTTTTTAAGGGCCTCCGATATTCTCAAAGATCGAATAAATTATAAATTAAATTATAATTGTCCAGACCGCGATTTGAACCCGATATCGCTTCATGGAACATTTTTAATACCATTAAGCTACGAGGCTCTCAAAATTATAATACTTAAACGTTTAAATTATATCACTGGGATTAGATGAAAGAAAATAATAATACGAAAAAATTTTCATATGAAATAAAATA
>DWCF01001034.1:0-34948 GCA_018230265.1 Delias oraia
CCATTGGTACCACCACCAGAGCCACTACATTCATTGGTTTCCGGAAATGGGCCAGATTCTAATCATTTTTTGACTCAAATCCAGCAATACAATAATTGTTTTCAAATGACGTCATTTCGTGCAACAAAAGTTATTCGAGACAATTTTATGCCTATTTTCAAGGTAAGTAAGTATAAAGGCAAACAATTTTATTTAGTTATACAACCATGTAGCTGGTACAAAATATGCGGAGCCAGTGTTGTGTAGACGTGTTTATTTTGTAGCAATAAGTCAAATACATAATAATAGTCTGTAACCCAATGACTTAATCTGCAACATTTTATAACATGTATTTTATAATGGCATGAGCAAGGTGTCCCAATACTTGGTAAAGCCACCTATAGCCACCATGGAAGGCTGCTGTTCAATGTCAAGGTTTAAAGTAGTTTTAATTTGAAATGTTGTAAAGTACTGTGGCAGTACTTTACGAGCCACATGATGGTACAAGGTATCATTTTCATATGGAGGATATTATAGATTCCAAATTTAATTTTGTAGTGTAAAAAGACAACGTGGTTCCGACGGGACTTAAACCCGCGATCTTTGCCTTCATGTGGCAATGCTCTAACCAACTGAGCCACGGAAGCCGTACAGAACCAAGCTGAAATTCTTCATTAGTTTACAAACGCCATTTAAGATTAATAATTAATGTAAATTTATTATCACTACAAAAAATAAATATTTATTATGGGGTCAGCTAGTTATCCAATATAATTATTACTCTAAGGTTTTTATACAAATGAAAGTTCTATACAGTTTTTCTATTCTATATTCTATTATTCAATGGTTCTATACAACCGATACGGGTGTACGCATATTACAATAAAACAATAAAAACTGTCCACAGAGCTCTGAATGACTAATTTGTGGCCTGGCGTGTCTAATGGAACTGCAAAAATATTTATAGTATTCAATAGACTCAAAAAACAAAATGTTTGGTTGTTGTCCGCGAATGTTTTGGTTTTCGCGAAATAAATTTTGATGGTCCTTTTTTATTTATTGGTTCAGAAACACATTTGTCTCCTTGGACATACGTTCTATTTTGACATTCAGTTAAAAATATTGATTGAATAATAAATGAACAATTGATAACGATTTTTGTAGAAGGGAGAAATGTCTCCCTTGGTTCTGAATGTGAAAACTGAGGCACCGTTATCCAGGAACGGCAGTGTTTCCTCACCATACAGGAGACCCACCTACCTGCTCCGTTGTCTGTATACCATATTCTTCTATTGTATTATATTGTTTATTCTATTTATTGTTCTATTGTAGTTGGATAGTATTGGAGATTCTTGTATTTCTACTCCAGGTGATATCTAATTATTTCTGATGTTGATACAATTGTTTTTACTATGCAAATACTTTTTTACTATGTCCAATATATCGTCATTCATATTTCCTTTTTGACTCGGAGTGACAATATAGAGCTTATTTGTAAAATGGCTCGTCTAACTCGCTTCTTTAGCACGATAACATTGTCATTGTTGGCTGTATTGCCCCATTGTGAAATGCCGAAAAACATGCTACAGAAATGCTGTTTTGATTTATCGATATCTGACAGCAGTGTATGCAACACTAGGGCATCTAAAAAAGGGCGTTCTCAGTAGCTTATAGTGTATCAGTGTTCATGAAAAAGATATCAACGCGCGTCATATTTTACATAAATACAGAACTAAAACTTGCTTGAGTAATGCACTGCATTTTAGTACTTTTGTAGTACACTAGAACCTTGTTTATTTTATTTCACACTACAGTTACTAAAGTAATCTTACTTACTCAATATATTTATATTGCTGACTTTTTAAAGATATAGCAGACAATGGAACAGGTGGGTCTCCTATATGTTAAGAGAACACCGTCGCCCATGGACAATCGGCAATCACGCCACAGTCTGCGTTTTAGTTGCATTGCCAGCTTTTTACGCCGACTAAACGGCATAATTTCAAGGGCATCCGATATCCTCACTCACTTGGCGAAAAATAGTTGTTTTTCCGTTGTTTCACTTCGGACCAGCCGGCCCAAAATGTAAGTCAACATATTCTTCAGCTCTAGACTCTCTTATGCGAGTGCGAGTGCGACAATGTTAAGATATTCTCTCGGCCACTGTCAAGCCCTTCCGAACACCGAATAAACTAAAAATATTCGGACCGGACTCGATGCAGTGAGTAACCAAATCTTAATAGAATAATCAATTGTAGTATTCTTGAAGCAGTTAATAATATTGGTTGTAATAAATATTTGCTATATCTTACTATTCATTGTTATATATTATAAACACATAAGGTGTATATTTATTAATTATATTATATTTAAATGTATATACTTTAAAATTTAAAGGGGATAGGTACCTTATTATTTTACCTATTATACTAAGGACTGCTTGTAGCACTAATATACGATATACTTATAAGCTTTTATCTAGTTTTAATATAACTTTCAGAAGCTTTCGTAAAACTTTAAAGTTTTTTTGTCTTGTAAACAAACAAATAGCAGATAACTTCAGCGTAGATTTAAACACTACCTAGGCCTAATATGAGATTTGTCGTGGTGAAACAAATTTGCGGATTGTCAAGTTATAATACAGTGTTACTCACGTAATCCACTCAGAGAAGCTGCGTGCAGCATTTGTTGTCTCAACAGGTATTCACTAATATGTGAAGGATCCATCATTATCTGGACTACGAATGTCGCTAGACCACTGCACTAAAACATTTTCTTTACGCCAAACAGTCTAAGTAAATTACCACATCTGTATCACGATCAGCTGTAGGAGAAAAACAACACGAACACGCGTATTAACGAAACGAGAGCTTCGTTTACACTGACAGTAAGGTGAGTAACGGGCGGCGCGCGCGCATTGCCACGCCTCCTTCTGCTCATTGGTCCATGGAATAACTAAATAACCTTCGCCTTCTAAGCTTTTCACCCGCCTTTATGTCGGAGCTGACATTTGATGCGTAGGCGCATGAATCCACGGAAACCTATTGTTAACAGATTTTAAGCTTGTATTTCATTTTTCTAAAATTATTGAAACAAATATATTGGCCTTAGATTAAACATAACTTTATGTCCTGTTTTAGGATAGACTGCGAATTAAGTTAAATTTTGTGTGACTTAAAAAAATTGCTAACAATATAAATTATAATATCTTAATAATTTATATAGGGCAATAAGCATATTTTAAGGGCATATTTTAAGACTAGGCAGGTAAACCTATTTCATGCAATATACATTAGCTTTATTTAAAATCTTTGTGACAAAAACTTTTGTATATCTCATAAAAGTAATATTTTACTCCGTTTTTTTACCTACAGTATCTTTTTTTACACCACTGGTGCCAAACAAGCAAGAGGCTCACCTAGGGCAAGCGGTCCTCCGCCCATGGACACCCCCAGCTCTTGTAGAGCCGCGAGTTCATTGCCGGCCTTTACCTAATTGCAATAATTTCCTACTAGGTACTATTCAAACAATCTGATGGATATTAAGACTAAATTATTAAATAGTCATATTTTTTATTACATAAGAAATAGCACTTAGCATGAATTGTTTTTAAAGCACTTTGTGTAGCGCACTGTGTGGAATGAACTTCTTACATTTTTTTGGAAGGGCTATTTGCTGCCGGCCATACAGCTATCACAGCTTTATACGGTGTTTTGACATGAGGGAAATTTTACTCTTCTTATTTATTAGGTAATGGAGACGAGACAGTACGAAGACCGCCTTTGCGCGGCCACTCTTGACGTGTTTCGCGACGGTCAATCAGCTGTCGAGAGTGACGCCCAGGTACTTTACTTGCTTGCACCAGGGGATAGGCTGATTGAAGAGAGAAATCTCTTTGGGATATTGAAAAGTGGTCCGTCTAGTGAAGATGTCTTTTTTCTTAAAGTTGCGGTGTGTAGTATATAGCGCTGTGTCGTCAGCGTAAAGGGCCAGTTCCACACCCTCGGTCTAAGGAATATCGCTGGTGGCTGGGCGAAGAGAAGGGGTGATGAGGAATGATCCTTGAGGAACGACGGCTGATATTGGGGCCGAGAGCGTACCCTCCACTCGGTAGCGGAAAGAACGATCGGTGAGGAACTCGTCCATTATGCGTACGAGTCTCATCGGCATATTTAGAGAGTAGAGCTTGTAGACCAAGCCCTTGTGCCATACCTTGTCAAAAGCTTTTGCCACGTCAAAGAAGAGAGCCCCCGTGGATCGAGGTTTGTTGGAATAGTACATTCCGTGCAGAATATGCTCGGTGATGCGGTTTACCTGGTGTACGCAAGAGTGGGTGGGCCTGAAACCGAACTGCTCGTCGGAGATGAGTTTGTTTTCTATTGCGAAGTCTAGAAGCCGTTTCTTAACAATCTTTTCATCAGCTTACATAGTGTGTTGAGAAGACTAATGGGCGACAACTGGCTGGGTCAATTCTCGGCTTGCCTGGCTTGTGGATGCCCATGACAATCGCCTCTCTCCACTGCGCCGGGAAAACGCTAGTGTTGAGGAGGCAATTGAATATATATACAAGAAGCCCGATCAGGTGTCATAGAAAGCATCTAACTACTTTAGAGGAAATCGTGTCTATGCCTGGCGATTTCCTTGGGCGAGTGTCGCGAATGAGCGCTGTGACTTCCTAGGCCAATGTGTAAGGGAGAGGATCTTCGGGATAGGTGATGAGGTTAAGTTCAGTGAAAAGATTTATCTCGCTGGCTACCGTGTATGCGTGGGGTCCATGTTCACTAGGTTCGGACTTTTCGTCGTCATCAAACGCGTCGGGTTGGCTTGGTCTGGTTAACGGCGGCATCGGGGTTATCTCTTCGTTGAGCGAACTCGCCTGGAATCCTTCGGGAGGCCTCGGCAATCGTTGGTTAAAGGTGGTTTGTAAGCGAAGTGACTGCGGCCAGCGCGGTGTCCTTCGAGTCCAGCTTGTCGGGAATTTTGGCCAGGTCGGGTGTGTCGACAGCCTTAAATATTTCGTCGAGTCGCTGCCAGTCGACTATGTTTTTGTATTTCCGTTCAGTGGTGTTGGAGGGACCGAATTTGAATAGTACACTGAAGTGTTTGGATTCTAGTTCACGAAGCGTCTCCCCGTCGCGCGCGTTGTGTGCGATATCCTGGGTAAGCGCGATGTCTAACAGTTCGTTGTTACGAGTGCGAAAGATGGAATCTAACTCGTGAATATTATGTATCCCAGCGAATCTGTTTAAAAACCTACCGTATGCGTTGGTTTTGGAGCTATTCCAATTCTCATGTTTGCTATTAAGATCCCCGATTATTAAGACCGCTGGTCCCAATGCGAACAGGGTCTGGAGATCACTTTTTAATTGTTTGTCCGGCGATAAATATAACGTGCAACGCTCTCCTTTAACATATAATCGTCTCGCCTTTGGTTGTAAGGCCTGGGGGAGCGAACGCTGGGCTTCAGGAATGATTCTTGCACAACTAGGACATCAACCTGGTTACGCGTGCGGAAATCGCCGACTAGCGGGGTCTGTCTTTTAAGACCGTTAGCGTTGAAAGTCACTACGGACAGTGATCTGGGCTTTGATCTGCTGACAGGCTGACTACTATGTTTGGCCACTAAAACAGCTGGATCGCGCGAATTGGGTCCGCCTATTCGGCAATCACCAGGAGGAGCTTCTTACAGAAGTAGGTTTCTACCTATATCCAAACCGGAGGTCCGCTTTTCCTAAGACTCATTTTCGTTTGCTACCGGTTATATAAAAAAGCTACTAATGAAAATCGTTTGGTACCTACTGTATGATATTAAAATAGCAAACATATTACGAGGATATATAACCATTATTAAAAATATTTGGACGCATCACCAAAGAAAATTGCGTTAAAGTAACTAGGTGTTTAGTTGATATATTATCACCATTGATATGTAATCAGAAATACTCACCCCACTATCCATAATCACCGGAAATGCGATTTTAGGCATCCATTGTATTCTTGGGTGACATGTAACAAATATGCAGTTCAGTGACTAATAAGGTTAGTCAGATATGTGTCACACAAAAGTACTAGCGTTTTTAATAACAAATATATTTTATTACATTTCCGTAATATGTCAATAATTTGATTAGGTTGGTACTTACATATTATCAATTCTCTATCTTCTGTTTCATTTAATTATTGAGGACTTACTAGCTACCTATACCAGAGTTAGTCCTACATTATGTACCATATTAAAAATATTACCTACTTTTCAAGACGGAAATTGAAAATATAGGTCAGTAGGTACTAGGTAGGTACTTATATATATGCGCCTGCGCAGAATACTGATTAGTATTCAGTTATTATTCCGGAGACAAATTAAAATTAAACATTTTAATTACTTAGTCATTTATATGGCTCTACACAAAGTAGGTAAACAATGTTAATGTTCTTAATCGTCAACCAAAAAAAATAGAAATATTAGTTAACTTTCAACACTTTGCAGAGCAGGCAATAAATATCCTATTGAATCTTATCTATATTTTCCCTACAATACCTAGTCAATGCTTAAAAGCCACTTTCCTAAACAATTAGTAGGAATCTTTTCATCCTCATTACGGAACATAGGCAGCAATAATAACATTCCTTCGTTGTTTGTCCAACTTTTTTGTATTTATTTTTATTTTAAAGCCGACAACGGATCAGGTGTAGTGTTGCCCAAATGCAAGATCAAGACAAGACTTAGCAAGTCTTAGTCTTGGTCTTGCGCTATAAGACCTGGTCTTGGTCTTGGTTTTGCAGCAAGAGTCTTACAAGTCTTGCAGTTCCTTATTAGACTATTGCTATTTATTTAAGTTTACTTCAGATCTTAGAAAAACTTATCGGAATAGGTACATTTTGAGTTTGAATTAATATAGACATAGTAAAAACCAACCAGACTTATAAATGTCTAAAGATTTGATGAGAAATTCGAAAAATCAACTGCCACAATATGCTTATCAACTGGCTACACGCCGTTTTGCCACGGGAGTGACATTTAATGTTAATAATGTTAACATTATATGTTTATTTGCTACATTCCTTTATATCCAATAAAGAAATTATTATACATATATGTAATAAATGTTTTATCAAATTGTTTAAACATTTGATTATTTTTTTCGCGTACAGCGTTTGATTTTGCAAGCGGTCGCTAATAAAAACAGTGTTTTTAATAAAGCCGAAAACAAGGTTTTTAAAATGAATTTATTACTACGGAAATTTCAAATTATTACCCCATTTAACTATCATCTTTCAATTCAGAAATATATAGTTCATTTTCGCATGAGAATCTTGGGTCCATATCATAAATATTTATATTTATGATATTTATATAGTAATGTTACTATATATGTATATATGGGCCATATTGATAGGAACGCTATACCTACATAGGTTTTGAGTTACCAAAATTCTTCATTTAGAGTTAGGTATTTACTTTTTTTTTGATAGTTGAAAATTCGTTATAAATAAAGTAGTTCGATCTGGCTTTATATATAATATCCAACACCTTAATTTTATTTATTCTTACCTGTCTACTTTTTCCAGCTGTCATAAAATTTTCAGACACCTTCATTTAATTTTGGTTTTATAGAAACAAATATTTGTGATTCCTTTTCGTGGAAAGATATTTGATGTTTCCTTAAGACTGAAGTGTTTCTGTTTTTCATTTTTATTTCAATCTTTTCGACACAATTTGCACCGGGCAGTCGGATATTAAATATTTCGAAAAATCAAATCATCAAATTTGCTTTTAAGTCCTCTAGATCTATAATTGACACTATCAGTAATGAGACTAGAACAAATGAATCTTCGTCACTCATATCGAATTATAAACATGATACGTTTTCGGAGAACAACAAGAATTAATGAAAACAATTATTAAGTTAGACTCTATGTCGATGTACAGCTCAATTGGAAATGACCGGATTTAAGATTTACATATTTAAACCAACGTTTTACAAGGATAAAATATTACTTTCGTATTAGTAAAATTTCGAAATTGTTTGGTTCCCTAGGTTTTACAAAAGTTTTGTGCAGGTTCTATTGTTTTATTGTAATAAATTTTGTATCCTTATACCCAAATATGCACTGGGGTCTTTTGTAAGCGATGCAATAAATTTTTATAACTGTCAAGTTTCACGTTACTAGAATTTTTTTGATTGCGTGTACCTACTAGTAGCTCATCCTGGCCTCGCACAAATGTTTAAACATCAGAAATAATAATTTCAACATACACACAAAAATACCCTTCTTTCTAGGTCATTATTTTGGTTATTTTTATACCTTTTAATAGTTTCATTTATTACTTTAAATTTCTCAAGAAATGCTCGGGAAAAGGATTTATCTGACTACAAAAATGAAGAGTATGTTTTTAACGTATCGGTTTGAACTAAACTATGAATGCACTCTGTTTTTTTAATGGATATTTTTATTCGCTATGTATGTTTATGGTATTGGCATAATGCACATAGGAGAAAACCCGGACAGTTGCCCCACTTTTTGAAAAAGCTTTATATTTTAAAAATATGAACTTGCTGAAAACTATTGAATATGTATATACAGCTAAACCCGCTTAAGGCCATTTCTCAGGGACCCTACCAAAAACGTGACTTAAGCGAGAAAGCGTATTATGCGGGATAGGAATAATAAAACGTACCTATTATATATTATTATGTATTTTATTCTACTTTTGTACTGTATATATCTAGGTATTAAATTATTCATTAATAAATTATGTACATGAGCGCTCTCGGCTTGGCTCGGGCGTATTAAATAGGATGACGAATCGTATTAAGCGTTAAGAAATGTATTGAAATGTCTCAAGTTGCAGGGACTGGCGCAAAGTGGCGTATTATGCGAGAAATCGTATTAAGCGTGATCGTATTAAAGGGGTTCTACTGTATTTTAAAAGATAGGTCTTTAATCTTCTATAATATCCTATTAAACACATAATTAACACTGGTTTTTAATAAATATTTTTTTATTTCACTTCTCAAAACAGGGATAGTTGCATACTGTGGCAGATATTAATTAGGAGCCTAGCATAGAAAATGCTTCGAAACTTGCCTCGTGCGGGGACAGTAGCCTTGGTATGATTGTTTTTTTGGATAGATAGGAGTTTATATCAAATAAAGTAATTTTTATTATTTATTTAATAGTCCTTTTAATTACTGAGATCTTTAATTTAAAATTGGAATTGTATTGTAAAATTGGAAATATGAATTAACATTATTAATTTTCAGTTTCTAATGATATAAATTATAAACATATTATTCAAACTTTAAAGTTATGTAGATAACCTAGAGTTAGCAGTTGCTGTTTACTCTTTTCAAAGGGTCTTTTTAGGGTATAATATATATAATAATAAATACATATAATAATATTCCATATGTTTTGGAAGTTTCATTGATATCTTTTTTTTGTCTTGTTTTCGCTTATATTTGCGAAGCTTTTTGCTTATCTAAAATATATTATATAAAACAGTTCAGTAGATATTTATTTTATTTACGACAAGTGGCCATGCCACAGTCCGCACGAATTGCGAAGCGACGCGACTTCTAATTACGCACTAAGACACTTTAAGCCTAGTTCATTTATTATATCGTGCCGAAATTCGCGGAGGTTGCGGCATGACCGTTAGAGTCACAGTAAATCTGAAAAACAACAAAATAAAATCCGTCGTTGCTTGTTAAACATTTTTAGTCACTCTGGGGGCGACTATCCTTTTTGGTGCGGATACTTGCCCTTTTTATCTGCGAAGTAAATATAAATTATTTAACAATAAAACATAATAAATAGTGTAATTTAAACTCTAATGCACGCAAAGAAACAAAAAATTGACTGAAACCACAATCAGTAATGAATATATTTAATAGGAATTACTTACCAATATAACGCTCGTCAAAGAGTCGCCACGGAAGATTTGTGCTCATAAGGTAAAAAACCGTGCGCCAATTCTGATTTCTCGTGCCACTTCTTAAACTAAATGGCCAACGCAACTTATTTTCCAAACATAGTATTTTATAAATCGGCGCAAGTATCCCCCCGGAGAAACTATCCGGGTTTTTGACCTAGGTCCAGTTTTTCATATTCTTCAATATAGTTTGTGCATCTCATAGAGTCCCTAAGCGTACCCTATAGGTACCCCGAACTGTTTTACCTTCGTACTCCGTGAAACTGTACCTGAAATTGTGCCTGCAGGACGCAAGAATTTTGCAGGCAAGAACAAGAGTAATGTTCTTGCACAAGTCTTGCAGGGTGCGTCTTGGTCTTGCGTCTTGCAGAAATTAGACGGTCTTGGTCATGGTCTAGATTTTGCATTTATAAGACTGACTCCAAGACGTCTTGCATCTGAATTTGGGCAACACTACATGTGAGTCTCCTTTATGGTAAGAGAACACCACCTCCCTTGAACAAACGCGCCACGACGCGCATTGGTTATGTTGCCAGTTTTTTATGCCACTTCAACGGCACTTTTAAGGGCCTCCGATATCCTCACTCACTCGGAGATTTACAGAACAAGTTCCGTTCACACTGAGTAACTATTCTGTGAGCCTTTGGTATCACTTCGGACGAGTCGGCCCAATTAGTGCGTCCGGATATGCTTCGGCATGGCTTCTCAATGGTTGTAACAGTATTAAAACACTCGCCCGGCCACTATCAAGCCTTTCTAGAGACCAAATAAATTAAATTATTATTGTCCGGACCGGGATTCGAACATACCTCTCGCTTCATGGTACACTTGTTAAAATCATTAAGCTTCGATGCTAACCTAATGGTTTTAAGAACCATTTAGTTGTGTAAAATAAAAGACAAAACAGTTCTAAGTATTTATTTTCATTGTTATTTGCTTATCGTAAGTTGGTTCTCATTAGACTGTAATTATTTTAAAAGAACTGAGGGCTTTCTTTGATTGTTAGGTACCTATATTGTATACCTACCCATTGTTGTAAATTTATGCCACGACAGAATAATTAAATGAATACAGATAAATTTTGGTATAAATTATATAATATTTTTGAGAGCCTCGCAGCTTAATGGTTTTAAAAGTGTACCATGAAGCGAGTGGTATCGAACTGTGGCGCGGTTGTCTATAGGCGGCGGTATTTTCTTACCATATACGAAACCCACCTTCTCTGTTGTCCGCTATAGAATAAAAAAAATTTAAAATAAATAGAGATTTTTACAAGTCACTTTTAATGTGTTATCGAATCGAAACTGCGAAGCGAAAATAATATAAGAGTAGCCAGTAGGTATATCTAATCAATAAGGCTGCTATAGAGCAAGATCAAGAAGAATCAAATCACTCTTGATTCTTGAAACACTGTTTAAAATCCTATTTGCTATTATTGTAATTTACAATAATCGATAATTATTTACAGATTCATATTGCAATCACCGTAGAGCAGCTAGAATTTTTAAAGACCAGATTTTCGATCAGATTGACTCTTTGACGTTGCGTAGAGATGGAGTATCTGTTGCGGAGTATCTGTTTGAATGATACCTGCTGCTGAATTTCACCATATAACATCAAGACAGAATACAAATTTTCATCGCTTTCACCTCGATGTTTGTCGTTCCACAACTGAGCGTTTTTTAACGCATCTGGAGCCATACACGACCTCTCTCTGGATTCAGCTGCCTGCATGTGTATTTGCAAACCAATACGACTTCGGACCTTCAAGAAAAAGCGTACATATTTCTGAGAGGCCGGAACTCCTCTAGCCTTTACAGAGCCGCGGGTGCGTTGCCGGCCATTAAGAACTCCTAGATTTCGTTTAACCTCTAATGATGTCTTTTCGAATTCAAGAGTATACTAAAATAATTGTAAATTCATTATTAATTTCTTTATCTATTTCTTATGTATATTCTATCTGTGGAATAATGTTATGAAAATTTCAACATCAACCGTCATTCCTTAGTCCTTTATAGAAATTTGACGTAAAACGTCAAATAACAAATGAAACAATGGTTAAAGAAAATTAAATATCGGGAATTTGGAACAAATTAAAATTAATTCCCGTAATGTTTCCATAATATTAGAAGCGTCATGTAGCATAAAAAATAGCTTTTTCTGAAAGAGTATAATTTATGAATGCAATCGCCATAGCGGATTGTTATTGTTAAATCGTAATGGCTCTTCATAGTGACCGCTAGAATTACAAATAATAGGCATACTTTAATCAGCAGTTTAGGAACAAAAGGAAGACGCAGTTGACTCTAATATGTTTTCGAAAAATTTAACAAGTAAAGACTCATTCTTAGAGCAAATGAAAGCAGCGAGGGAAGAACGAGCACTTGAAAAAAAAAGAGAGCAGTCAGCTACCAAAATACAAGCCATTGTACGGGGCTGGGTCGCTCGACAGAGATTTACTAAGCATATTTTGTAAGTTAAATTTGGTCAATAATAATTTAGTATAAATGGGGAGCTATAACTGGCTTAACCCCAGAAGATTTATTGTGGAAGTATTTTACCATTACAAAATTTATAACTATGGTTGTATCTTCACTTGATTTACAAACTTTTAAAATATTTTAGAAATGAATTTGATGAACTAGTACCTGAAACAAATCATGGATCTCAAGAAGAAGGTCAACAGTTGGAGTTTGTACAAGCTTTGGATGTATATAAAGGGACTTGCCGCTTATTTTTAGTATTTAAATCACAAAGAGACAGAAAGCGGTTTGAAAGACTATGCAAGTATATAGTCCAAAGCCTTCATTCGGAGTCTGTGAAAATATCTTATGTAGGAGTATTTCTAAATAAAGAATACAGGTGAGGGATAACCACTTATTCATAAATATATATATATATATATATATATATGTACAAGTAGATATTTAATATTTAAGTAGTAAATTATAATATTAATTGGTATATTAGTATATAATTTGTATTGAAATGCTTGTAAATATATTATAATTTAATGAGAATTAACCTGCTATAAAAGTAGAGTAATATTTCTTAATAGATGCTTATTAATTAATAGAATTAAGTAAAAATCCTATCAAAAAAGGATAGAGCAGAATAAATACAAACAAAAATAACATTGTGTTAATAATAACTTAAGAAATATAATAATTTCTTTGTAAGAGTAATAAAAAATCCTTCTTAGTGAAACATTGAAATATTACTATGATTTATTTACATTAAATATTACATTTGCCTTAAAATTATTTATATTTATAGCTAAACCCCAAAATATTCTTTTTGTTTTGTATCTTTTATCAATTTATTATTTACTTGAAATAACTGGTATTTTCAGCTTATGCTGGATATCACATATCAAAGATCTCCTATTTAAATGCTGTCAGTATCTTGAACAATTAAAACCAGAGTCCCCTTTGGATATGCAGAGTATACTTGTACATTTGCACACTCTTCTAGAGTTCACAGCAACAAATACTTGGGCTCTGACTCGCCTTAAAAACTTTGATAAGCTGAGAGGTGGTATGAATCAACTATGTGCTAATGTCATGGGCTCTTTGTTTCATAAGGGCTATTATTTGACTCTAAAAGTAAGTTACAATTTTAACTAATAAGATAAGTAATGAATAAGTAACTATTTTGAATACAAATTTTTAAGGAATTTATACAAATAGATTTCATAAAAAGTGATTTTATTATTCATACTGTTGTTAATTATACACAAATAAAATATTGACTACATATAATAACTTTTTTTCAGTCCCTGCTTCTTCGAGGCCTTTGCCGTGAAAAAGTTTGTCTGAAAAATATAGCACTAACAGCAATTTTTGCCCTCGCACTTCGACCTCTCGTTTCTGCCCAGTTTTCTGAAAAACTCCTTACAATGTTCATAATACAGATACTATCTGTCCCAACATTGGTGTACCATATGCAACAGATATCACCTGAGGTATTAACTTATATAGTACCATTCACTGCAATAATGATTATACCATCGAAGGAAACATTTATAAGAATCATAAGTAATTCCCCAGTACAATATTTGTTATATAAAATTAGTTTTGGTAAGCTTCAATGAACATCATTATGAAAATGGTGAACTCGGGCTCATTTCATGTATATTTTGTTTATTATTTCAATAAAATTACTAAGTTAATTAGTTGCAATTCACTTAACAGTAATTAATTATGAGATATTAAGTGGGCATATATGAAGTTGTAATGTTCAATTAACATCTCTCAATTTGGCAACATTGTAATAATTAATGTGTTAACATTCATGAATATGGTTGAATATGATTTGAACTTTGTGTAAGATACATCTGTACGCAGGTCATCTAATTTTTTTTCATAATATTTTGGAAAATTTCTTTCAGTCAATATCAACGTTCCGTACACACGCGCTGTTCGACAAATCGGTAGAGTTTCTTAGTGCAGATCAAAATATGCGCATTGTATTTAACACGCTGGAAGGAAATTACGCATTGTGTCTTCTGGGAAATCTTATACAAATGGCGCACATTGAACGTGATCATACGCAAGCGGAAGCTTTTTATCCGACATTTGTGGTAAGGTGTTTGTTAATCTTAGAAAGTTAAAATAAATAGCATTCAAGAACAGTAAAAAGCCGACAATGCACCCAAAGCGCCGATTTTGGTACAGTCCATGGGGGGCTGTGATCTCTTACTATAGTGGAGACCCGCCTGCTCCATTCCTGAATCTTGCTAGTCTAAATGATAAAAAAGTAGTGTTCTTTAATGATTTTTTTCTATCCTTTCAGCTTGTAGCAACTAGAATTCTTGACAGTTGCCAACAGTATGTAGTCTGCAAGAAGGGCAATCTGAGTAACTGGCACCCTGTACTAGGCTGGTTTTCACAAAGCTTAGATGCCTATTTACCCCCTACTATGGGAAACTTGCGAACTCAACTTTCTCTGCTGTGGGGGGCACCGTTATTAAAGAAGTTTTTAGCGGTTCCTTTGAAGGAGATGAGAGAAGGCGGTGTTGGCGAAGAGGGGGCGGGACCCTCGCAGCAGTCATCGCCTTTGCAAAGCAGCAACCCAGCCGCTTTTATACGGAGAGCCATCGAAGCTAGGACTAGCAGGTGAGTCTAGCTGAACTTAAGTTTCATAGTCTCACTGCAAAATTTACTGACATGTGTTATAAATTAAACAGTAAGAATTGAAATTTATACGGAAAATTTTAATCTCCAAAGTAAAAGAAACTGCAAGCATATCTTATTATATAATAAGTCCCGAGTAAATGTCTTTCGAAACTATTGTTTTTAATTTTTTTTAATGAGCTTGACTTTATTTTTTATTTTATTTTTCGTGAAAAAACCAGTTAAAAGTTGACAATTTAATAATAAACAGACAAATATATTTTAAATTATATTACAGGGGAAATTCCAATAAAAACTTTAGAAAGCTTGGCTCTCCAGATTGCACAAAGATAGCACTTATATGCTCCATGTACCACACAGCTTTACAGACTATGACCCAAGTCAAACTTGACATTCTGACAGGTAAATAGATACAAAATGCAGTGGGATCTCGATAATTCGAATGTCAAAGGAAATGCTAATAAAATCGGCTTATAAGAATATTTTCGACTTGTGGAATTAAAGTTAAATAACAATTCGATTCGTTCGACATTTATTTATACAAATTTAAATGCACTAGAAAAAACTAAACGGATATCTGCCTGGGGTGGGACACGATCCCCAAGACATATTCACGACACCAAGACGCCACAATATTTTAATTACTACTGTAAATTATTGAGTCTCGTTTTTGAAATTCGAGTTACAGAGAATAAATATTTTTATCAAGGCCTCTTAGATAAATAACATTTTGTTCGAGTTACTAAGTCTAATTTGAGATACCGCGAACATAGAGTTTCAGCGGAAGGGAGTAGCACTTTTTTCGACTTAATAAGGATTTCGACTAAACGAAGTTGAGGTATCGAGATTACACTGTATAATTTAACTCGAAAACTGCTTTTGAAATTATTTAAAATACAAATAAACTTATAATAAAAAAACGAGTGAGTGAGTAAATGTTAAATTAAAATGTTAAACACTTCAATCCCCAGAAAAAATTTACGTAATTATTAACTAATTATTATTTAATTTATATGATTGAAAAATTTCAGGTTTATGCAACCAAGATGAAATTTTATATTCACTATGGCATTTCCTGTGTACTCTGGGACCAAACAGTGGGCTTAAAGCATTCCTAGATCTCCTAGCTGTCAATACTAAATCCTCTGCGCCCGAATTCCAATTGCTGATACTTTTCTCCGATTGTATGACCCATTATGTTACGTACGTAGACTTTTTATAATTCAGCCGAAATTAACGCGCTGCCCTGAGTAAAAATTATGATGAAAGTGATTACAAATATTAATTTTCCAGGATACTAGATGATATGGAAATGTATGAAAAGCAAGAGCCATTCAAACTAGTAGACTTTGTTAACATGTCTTCTTTTCTAAACCTATTTATTTATAAATCAATTACTGGACAATTATTTGGTAAGTTAGGACATTTTTCAAAAGATATACTAAATGAATTGAATGTATATTTAAAAAAAGATAAGACAGCGTCATACACAGTTTTGTTTTTGAGTTTTATTTGTTAAGACTAAGAAGTATGCACTCGAGCCTTGGGAACTTAATGAACTTGTTTTAGTCACATCTGCCGACAGTTTTAGATATTCGTTAAAGAAAAGTTAATTGTCAATTTTATTGTTAACTTTTTGAGCTTTCGATAGTCCAGAAGAACGTATTTAACTAGTTCACGTAGGATTTGTGTCACTAAGTTCAAAGAATATGTTATTATGCAGATAATTAAAATAATAATAATAGTAAGGTACACCAATTTCAAAATATCATATTTAATTGCAAAAAATTGCAAATATATTATCTGGAAAACGGTTACGTTTGGAGTTGGGTATTTCATAGTGAAATCAGTCAGAATAGTGGGTACAATACGCCCTTAACGGATCTCGGTCGACATAACCAGTAACCTTGTATAACCATTTTAGATCTCAAGAGCATTCAAAGCAATGACGTGTTTCGGTCAGTACACACTCTCCTATTAGTACTATACCGGCGTGACTGTCGGCGTGCGTATACGCCCTCTTCTCATTGGCTTGTACGAGATATACGTGATTCACATTTCATGGCTGACCTTGAGAAGGGAAAGAAGCCGCAACAGGTAAGTTATTAAAGCCTATATTTGTTGTGTAATATAGATTTGTGTGCCTGTTAATGCGATGTAATTTGCAAATGAATAAATGCAATTTATCTCCTTTTTTTAATAATCGTAGGCTTTATAAATCTATATGACAGTCTGTATGATATATATATTTACTGATTTAAATTCATACACGCTATATTAGAGTGATTTGTAAAGCTTAGACAAGATTGCACTTTTAAAATAGAGTTTTCTACGCAGATAAAGTAGATGAATAATGAAAATTCTTCACTTACCGTGAAGATCTTTTATGGTGTTGTATATAATGAAATAAAACATTTTAGGTACTAGTCCAAAAAACGCCGCATATGATCGCTCATGGTGAACGAGTTAGATTATTCAGACGAGCTGTGGCTGATGAAAAGGTAAGCAAACCTCGTTGACATTTCATGTACTCATACCTTTGTATCGCATACCTTTTTTGCACTTCGAAAATATTTTGACTTGACAGCCGAGTAGTTGTTTAATGGTGAAATTTATACCTCATTAATAACGCTTTCTTGCTAAACTCAAAGTAACAACTGATGAACGCTTAAAATCACTTGGTAAAACAATTATATAACCTACCAAAGTAAACATATGAGGTTAATTTTTTTTAGCCAAACATGCAGGAGGCTCAGCTAGGCTAAATGGACATCCCCAGACCTTGCTGAGTCGCGGGTGCATTTGCGCTATTTTCCGAAATGAACTGAAACAATGTTACTATTTATAGGTAGTTCTGGGTTTGACAGAGCGTGCTTGTGGGGGACGTTCCACATTAGTTACCGTACGACGTAACAGGCTTGTAGAGGACGGGTACAGACAACTGGCGGCTTTGCCGAGTCGAGCTCTAAGGGGCGTGGTCAGAGTTCGCTTCATAAACGAGCAGGGTTTGGATGAAGCTGGTATTGATCAGGATGGAGTGTTCAAAGGTTAGTTGATCTATGCGAATTAATGGGATGCACACTTGCCCAACGGCAATATCCATAAATTTAAAACAAACAAGTAACAATTAATCATATTCTGAGTAAATTTCATTGTAAAGATTTAGTATCATCATCATCAGCCTATCAAGTCCACTGCTGGACATAGGCCTCCCCCAAAAGGAGGGTGTTTTGCCTTAATCACCACGCTTGGCTGGCGGGTTGGTGATCGCAGAACATCTCCTGTACTCTGAAGGGTACTGCTGCCCAACATTAGGTATATTTATGTTGAATTGATAATGTTCTTAGTTTAGAATAGAGTCGGTGGAACAAGAAATAGTTTTAATAGTAAGACAATTTCTGACTTTAATATTTATTTTATTCTAATCAAATTTTAAAGTAATGATATACTTCGCGTAGGTGACAAGATATATCCGATTATTTCAGAATTCTTAGAAGAGACCATAAAGCGTGTGTTTGATCCATCCCTGAATTTGTTCCGTGTGACGAGCGAGGAACGGCTTTACCCATCCCCAACGTCATGTCTCCAGGACAATCACTTGCAGTTGTTTGAATTCATCGGTCGTATGCTGGGCAAAGCGGTGTATGAGGTGAGAGCAATTAAATCAGAGGCACCGAATGGGCAAGTGATTTACGGCGGTATTTTTCAGTAATAACAAATACGTTAACTGCATAAAAAATTATAGATATATCATCAAAGTTTATGAAAACGTTGTACTTGTATTTCTTAGCTGAATAAGAGAAAAAAAATTTAGACAAAACTGTTGAAACTGTTGAAAGTTTGAAGTTTTCGTTAAAAGTCACCGAAATTTTGCTATTAACTGGCAAACGAGCAAGAGGCTCGCTAAGGATATGGCACCCAGGCCCTATTGGGCCGTGGGATGCGTTGCCGGCCTCCTAGGGATAGGTATACTCTTTTTTTGAAGTTCCACAAATTGTATTGGTTTGAAAATACCTCTGCAGTTAGTTGATTCCATAATTTATCTTTTAATTCATATTTAATCTTTTGTACCAGGGCATAGTGGTAGATGTACCATTTGCGTCGTTCTTCCTCAGTCAAGTGTTGGGGCAGACTCAACAAGCGCTATACAGTTGGATAGATGAATTACCTTCACTCGACCGGGACTTGTATCGTAGTCTCACCTACATCAAACATTTCCAGGTGAGAAACCATTACCATTGTATGTGTTACTTAATATTATGTCATTAGTCTGAAAACGTTTTAACAACACATATGAGATATTAACTAGTTTACCGTTCAATCGACCTTGTTATGCTTATACCTCATAAGAGTAACTCATAGAGTAACTCCTTTTACACGAGCTTAAAATAATAAAATTGTCGCTTAAGTTCCGTAAAGAAGCAGACAACATAATCAGAGCGGTGTGGTTTTCTATTGATGTGTTTACCAGGGTAAGACATTCCAGGGCCTACCGCTATTTAATAATAATATGTATAAATTAATAAGATTGAAGAAATATAAATTGTTTTCAGGGTGATATATCTAGTTTAGAGTTAACTTTCTCGGTGGACGAAGAACGTTTGGGTGAAATTGTGACGCACGAGTTAGTTCCCGGTGGCAAAGCTATCCCTGTTACAAACGAAAATAAGTACGTATAAGTACTGATCTGACTAATTTAACATTTTTTATTTAAATATGAGCTATTTTTGAAAGATTTCGCTGTACATCATATAAAAATTAAAATAATAATTTTATTATTTTTTATTATTTATTTTGACAGGAAAATATATCAATTGGGCTTAAAAAAATTCTTTCCAGAATAAACTATATTCATCTAATGGCGCATTTTCGTATGCACACGCAAATAAAGGACCAAACTAACGCCTTCATCAAAGGATTTCGAGCTATTATAAATCCTGAATGGCTGTCGCTTTTTTCAACGCCCGAGGTAAGATGCTTTGCATATTGTTTTTGCTTAAAGGTAATTAATATGATACAACGAAACATGAAGAATAATGTTCAAAAGCTAAAAATCTACATTTAATTTCTATCGTAAGCATGGATTTTTCTTAATCGTTACCGTAAAAACTACTGAATGGATTTTAATGAAACTTTACAAAAATATAGCTTGTGCATCAGAACAACACAAGCTATAATATATAATGACATTGTGTAAATTGGCCGAAATATAATAAAATGTATGACGTAAATCGGACTCATTAGTGTATCGGGAAGAATGATGTCTGCTTGGTCAACTAGTCTTATCAAATTTGAATTATGATTTACTTTAAACGGTAATTTTTATGATCAAAACTGTTTTAAATTGCAAATATTTTCTACGATATTCATTGTTTATTCTTCTATATATTGTTTAATATTAGAATTATCTCTGTTAGTTACAACGTCTCATAAGTGGCGACAACGTGCCTCTGGACTTGCGGGACCTGCGACGGCACACAAAGTATTACGGCGGGTTTCACGATTCGCATCGCGTCGTCTGTTGGTTGTGGGACGTTCTGCAGAGGGACTTCAGCGAATACGAGCGGGCTCAGTTTCTTAAGGTTGGGATAATTTATATTAAAGGTTTTATTTATGTAACTTATCCAGTACAGTTGTAGTTTTATATAAATAGTAGCTACAGTTCATTTAAAAAATCATTAATAACACTAGATACACGCTCAATGAATGGTACTTGGAACAGCGCTTCCCGTCTTTAGGACAATTTATTTATGCCCTACTACCTTATGATTTAAGCTGATGTCCTTGTATATGCCAATATATAAATATAGAAATTTTTGGATACATTTATAAATTTTTAAATGCCTTTTAACCAAAAAGTACAATTCATAATTAATTTTAGTATTATTATTAGGCGTGGTGTAAATTGCCAGTGTGCCGCTTATGTTAATTTGAAATATGTACTTGCTTCCCTAGGAATAAATCGCAGGATATCTTATAAATAATAGTATGTAAGTAAAGTATGTATAAAAGTAATTAAAATGATGATTAGAAATTTTTAATTTGATTTTGATGAATGATTGATATGATGTCTGTATTCACACAGTTTGTGACGTCATGCTCAAAGCCCCCAGTCCTAGGCTTCGCACATCTCAAGCCGCCATTTTCCATACGATGTGTGGAAGTGGGTGACGATGAAGATACTGGTGATACAATAGGTAAATAATTGAAGTTAAATTTTAATTGCGTAATTAATTTTACGCGAGTAAATGTATGGGAGGCCGCGGTGCCATCGCAAGGCCATACAATTCCTAATAACTAAGATAAACACCTAATCTGATTTTTTTGCTGTTTATTTCATTAAGGGCTCCGTGAAAAGTGTCTTTATTCCTCGGGGTGTCTGAAATAGGTTGGGGTGCTGATTATTAAAAAACTGCGTTTATCATGTAAAAATTAACATAGTTTATCATTTAATTTTTATATATAGCAAGATTGTGTATAAATAAATTGTTTTATGTATAATATAATAATTAGAGGCATTTCAGGTAGCGTAATACGTGGCTTTTTCACAATACGCAAGAAGGACCCGTTAAATCGTCTTCCAACGTCATCCACCTGCTTCAATCTTCTCAAACTACCCAACTATCAAAAGCGAAGTACGCTGCGTGACAAACTGCGTTACGCAGTGAACAGTAACACAGGGTTTGAACTATCGTAAAACTCCTATATTGCCATATTGTGTTAATACTTCTCTATTAAGCTTATATTAATTCATTATTTTTTAAAAATAAATTTGTAAATATATTTCAATAGCAAAGTCATTAATGTTATGCAAGTTTATTTATTTCTCCAAATATTATTGCTTGAACGCACGAAAGAGTAAAATTAAACTTTTAAATTAATCATAAATTATTGATGGTGTCGAACTATTCAATTTTAAGTAAATTAACTTAAAGATGTAGACAAAAACAGGGAGTTCGAATTTCTATGTTAATGTAGTAATCAAAAATGCTAGTTATGGACAAAGATTCCACTTTCAACTTATAACACTGTATTAAATCAAATTACTATTAAATGTAATGCCGATGTGGTAATTATAGAAACAACATTAATTCTTCTATTTTCCAAACGTACTTTTTAACAATGAATTTTAATTAAAGTGCGGCATCTATTTTAATTATTTTCTTAGACAACATTCAGTGGAGTGGCATCGTAAAGAAATATTATGTTTTCAGTTTTGTATAACGGATGAACGAACAAATGGCTTTATTGTTCAATTAATTCTCATGCTAATTAACCAAAGTTCTATATCACTTTCTCACGATATTATATAACTTATATTTTATTTTGGTTTGTCTCTTTTTTCAAAATGTATTAAAAGGACTACGATTACAGTGCGCAAAAATTTAAGAGTTACGAAAACTTCTAATCTCTACTAAATACATATGTAACAGTATTTGTGTTGCCGAAGAGTGAAATTAATATATAAATCTTATCCATATAAGATTTTTGCACGAGGCATTTGTGCTGGCTAGCGATGTCAGTAAGTATTCTAAACGTTCATAATAACTCAGTCCATTTCCGGTTTAAATATGAGATACAAGTATATAGATAATAGACAATAATTATTAATATATATGATATTGTAAAAGTTACAAGTGTTATTTTTCCTTAGGAGCACTTGCAGCTAAAATATTGTACAATATACAATAATGGCCAATATTATTCAACTGAAATTATAGTTCATTTTATGAGAAGGTACTCGAGATGATATATCTATATTTATGTTATAAAAATCAGGTTGCATCGTCAACCATTGTTCCACAAGGTCCACCAAAGCATACTTTTTGTTCATAGTTATTGTAGTTTGCTTCTATTAAGTTTTACTATACCACATAACATAAACCAGTTAGATATACATAAATATAGTTCTGTATGCATGTTATAATATGGTAATTTAACTTCTGATGGAATTGTTATTCGAAACAATACAATATTTATCTTTACCTTAATTAATATGATTATAATTGAGAAACTCACTATACAAATTATTGTAAATGTGAATGTTTGCTTCCACTTTAATCTACTCTATATATTACTAGTATAAATGTTATATCTTAGCATTATAAAATTATGTAATTACTATTTTTAGACCTGTGTATTTTTCGATATTATTTATGTTAATGCAATATTTCCATTCAAAATCATAATACAATAAGACGAATACAAGCAAAATTTTCTACAATTGAGATTTATCAATAAATGTCTGCTCCACACTCTAGAAGACATCTTGAGGTTTTACACTTAGTGTATTTATGCCAAGGACATAACCGTCAGTAGTTTATCACAGTTTAAACTGAAAATAACTTGTACTCAAATTTAAAAGAAGAAGCTATAAAAAAAAGTGTAATACATATAGAATCTGGCTCTCGTGGACTTATTTTAATTAATAAAGTTTGTTTATAATCACTTCTATTAATTTCTTTACCGAGGACTAGGTGAAGTAACCAAGACAATCTTTCAGTAAACTTTACCAGTAAAGTAAAGTAGGGCCTAAATTTAATTTAACTTGTATTATACTTTTGAAAATTGCAAAATAATGTAGATAAGTAGGTTCGTAAATTGTATTCAAAGGCACGTTGTAAAATATACAAAGAACGTATTTTTAGGAGTGTTTAGATGTTTGTTTAGGGTATTTAAAATAGCGAGCATACATAATATTGTCTGTGGGTCGTTGTAAGATATAATATTTTGTACTAGCCACGTAAATGTTGTTTAACACAATGTGATTCTCTGTGATAAAATAATTCATATTTATTATTTATGTGTTTTATTTCTATGATAATCCTGAATATTTTTTTTAACTTATTTATGGATGAATGTAACTTTATTTTATTCTATAGCGGACAATGGAGAAGTGGGTCCCCTATATGGTAAGAGAACACCGCAGCCCACGAACAACCGCGCCACAGTCTGCGCATTGGTTGTGTTGCCTCACTCACTCTGCAAAACACAATACAAGTACCGTTTCACACTGCGTTTTCGGTGAGCCCGTGGTATCACTTCGAACGAGCCGGCCCAATTAAAGCACCACACTGAAGCATATGCGTCAGCATATGCTTCAGTGTGGGTCTCCCACGGGTGCGACATTATTAAGACACTCGCCCGGCCACTGCCAAGCCCTTCAAGGTCGAATAAATTGTAATTGTCCGGACCGGGATTCGAACCCGATACCTCTCGATTGATGGTACACTTTTAAAACATTAAGTCACGAGGCTCGCAATAATTATTAAGGAACTAAAGATTTTAAAATTCGCTCCATTGTAACGATCTCGATGAGTGGTTTGTTATAGTTACCGTTAACGAACGGCTCAGACTACTAATTAAAATTTTGGTGGTTAGATAATTCAATAAAAATGCTATTTAGATTTAAAACCCAGCAGCTTTAATATTTTTAAATTTTTTAAAATCAACACAATATTAAATTTCGGTTACATTAACATCTTTTAAAGTATATTATTTAATATACAAATCAAAATATGGTTTAACTTTCACAAATAATAACATGCCTTGCAAATTATTATTTTTTTTTAATTGTTAAAACCATTTATATATTGACATTTTATAACCCTGAAACTAGGAATTATCACAATAATTTGCAACACTGAAAGCAGCTGTTCTATGCGTCGCGTCGCTGCGGCCATCTTTGTTCATCGTCTCGCTCTAGCCCATTAGTAGATCTTTACGACAATATTGCTTCTTTTTCCACACGCATGGCCGTTTGTTCTTCGTCCCCCGCCCACCCGAAATAAAACAGTCTCGTTCAATTCTCATAGTGTATTGACGTACCTGTAAATTATATTAAAAATTTACACCGTGATTTCCTTTGTCCAGCTTTTTTACATTTATTGTAGCAAGAATACATTACATATAGGAAAAACAATTTTCGTATCTTAAATTTGAACATTTTCGTTAATAACTAGTGAAACTGACAGGTGCCCGTCGTTCGTGTAGTGTTCGTTTAATGAGTGATCCCCGCATAGTCGTTCGAGCATGAATAATATAGAAGTGACCGGTAAGAGCGTCGTGTATTATTTGGGAAGAGCTTGGTGATCGCGGCTGTGTCGGGGTTGAGGTTAACGTGTAATGTTGATGAGTCGACGGTGACGGTGAGACGCGGAGTGGTTGGATGGCGGCAGTAAGTGGCCCCGCGCGGCACTCTCGCGTCTCCATGAGTGTCTCCATGTCGCTGATGCAGGGCGGTACGCAGAATCCGCCCCAGGGTGCCATCCTGGCGGCGGCGGCGCCCTACTATCAGACACCGGCCATTCCGACTGACGTGCAGCCCGATAGACCCATAGGATACGGCGCCTTTGGTGTAGTATGGTGAGTTCTTACATTCTATTATTATCTTACTTTAAAATATTCTATTTCTGTATAAAAAGCGTATATTGGAATGTAAAAAATCATACAAATTATTTTGTTGTCCTGTTCCACTAAAAAAAATGTATAATAGTTTTAAAAAGTGGGATTGATTTCATATCAATGAAATGAAAGCATTATTTTATCTTTAACTTGGTAAAAATATAAGCTTGCTCTATGTATCAGTAATTTTCTATAGGTAAATAAATGAGAATTTGTAAATTCTATTATAAGATATATATTTTATTATTATATATCATTATAATAACTAGTATATTATTGTTTTATGGTCTATTTTTTTGACTTGTTCAAGTAAAACATTGTTTAAAATGTGAATTTTGTACATCAATGTTAAGATCAATATTTACTGCTCTAGACTACAGGACTAAAGATTTCCATAAATTTAAAGCAAATTTAATCTTTTTGCATATTTAGCAAATAAAAATTTGACCAATATAAATAGTTGAATTCAAATAAGCACTATAACTGAGTAAACAACAGGTAATGTTTATTTCTTCAACATTCACATATCAAAGTAAAAAATTAAATATATCTCAATTGTTTATCTTTCTTAGTAACTAATTTCATCTACTGCTCCTGTACCATATTTAAAATATGGAAATATATGTAACATATATATATTCAGATTATATATAAATATATATATATATATATTTCAAAACAGAAACTTCTAATGAATTATGTAATTAAGAAAGGTATTTTTGCACTTCTAGTTTCATCTAAGGCCAATAACATTATATGCCTTGGTTGGTTGGTAACCTAAAAATGAATCTCTTTTCATAATTAAAACCTAGAGCCAATTATGCAACATGCATTTAATTGCATGAAAGACATTTCTCAGTCGTGTCAGCCACGTTTCAGAAGCCTTTGGAAAAATAATTCCTATTTATATTTTTTATTTAGATTTATAAATATATATATATGATAATAATCAAACAGCAATTTGAGGCTGCTGTTGTTTAATTTATTTTGTTGTTTCCCCGGTCTATGTTCACTAGTGGAAGGCAACGGGTTGATAAGGATGCTCATGTTATTTCATGCAAATAACAAAATAAAAATGCAAGAACAAAACTATCCTATTGTAAATTGTTAATGTAAGAAATTAACTTTTTAATTATCAACAAAGTATGATACTTTGTATTGAAACAAAGCCTTGCTTTTATGAATGGATTACGAAGTCTAGCCACGACAGCGTATAGACCTTCGCCAGTCGTCTACACATTTGGCGATGAGCAACCTTGTGAGTTAGTTTTCTGTAAATTCTGTTCTCACTTAACACATTATGTACTCATAAAGATTTAGTTCTTCACTTTATATATTGGAAAATAGAAGAAGGCATTAACTGGTTAGCATGTAACAAGCAAGAAAAGAATACAGCAAAAGAAAGATATATTCTATGTCGTATCAAACGTTGCGTTCTAGATTTTATTTAAAATATTAAAAATTATTTTAATGTGACAACTGGAGGGGACTGAGTTTCATTGATATTTAATATTGGAGTTTCTGCTGTATTAAAAGTAGTTTCTTCATAGAAAATGTGTACCAAATTCATTTATTTTTAAACAAGTGGTATGACTTTGGCATTGTCTTTCATATATTCGATACCTAATACGGTGGTATTAGGTATAAAAATTATTTTCAGTTTTAATGTAACTTGCGGTCGAGTGCACGTTGTTGCAAATGAATTTAAACGATTGCTTAGTCGATTCTAAGCCGTATATCTACTCAAATAGCTTGCATTTCATTTGTATAGATAGTATGGACTGGCTTGTGATATCGAAAGAATTTATTGGTGTGTAGAACAATCTAATGTCTATATAGTTAAAGTTGTCTTTGCTTTGCGAGGGGCTAGCATAGTTTAATGCAATGTATCGCGAGGGTTGTTGAATAAAGGTGGATGGCTTTGTGTGGATTCGTCGTGCGTAGTAGGGCCGAGGGAGCGTCGATTGTGTGAACGAACGCGGGAAGGGAGGCACTTGATTATACCAAGACCGCCTGGATCGCCGCTCGGAGGCCCTAAAATCTGCTCTCTCAGACGCTCGCTAAAAGCGAATAGACTTAAAAAAATAATAATAATTAAGACTTAACTTTTCTAAAAAACATACTTCATTATCGTTACTCGTATTTTTGATAAGGGAATTTTTCAATCAAATAATATTAGTTTTGTATTAATTGATACCATCTACGTTATTTATTGACGTATGTAATAATTGATACTATAATGAATTTATAATAATTAATACGTACTTAAAATAAGCTGATTACAATTTGAGTACTCCAATTTTCTCTAATGTCACGACAGTTGAGCCTTCGCTTAAGGTGGATCAAAGACTTCGACGCTCGACCGTAACGTTAAACAAAAAATGTACTCACAGAAGGTTGATTTTGCTCGAAATTTATTTTTAATCACGACTAAGGAGCGTCTACCTGATCCTACACGTTTTTGTTGGGACTATAGAATTCTCGCACCATTAAATTTATTCAATAAAGGCGTTGTTTTATTGAATTTTTCTAACTATTGCCTTATGGTTGTTATTTATTGGTTCTATACGCATATTGGAAATACGTTTTAATTAGTACTTAAGTGGTTTTAAGAGTTCATTTTCATTGATTTACCTAAACCTATTTTGCGACTGACAATGTTCGATTTTGCTTTATTATATCCTCCGGCTATAATTGTTATCAATATTAGCAAATTTATGGCTAGGATATGAACCGTAAGTGTTAGACACTATAACGGAAACGGCTCTGGTGCCCCGCTTATAACGAGGTCGTATTCGTGGTGCGCTGCCTATGTGTACATAATTAGGAGCTAAGATGTGTATATATACTTTTATCAGAAACAATAACATACAACTCTTTAGTAGACGAGAAGAATATGTATCTCTGTATGTTCTGATAATATAATAATATAGGAGACGTAGGTCTAGGCTTTTTCTACCCACTTGTTAAGGTTACTTCATAATTGAAATCCTGTCAGTTTTTAAAACTAAAAACAGACGGAGACTTAAACACATATTACACGATCCGGATGATCGTATCACACTAGCTAACAATGAGCTGATAGCCAACTGAGAGGAAAACAATACAAATTCAGATGGTAGGGTTCTGTGTAGGGACTATGCTAACAACAGCCTTAGCCGGATAGGGAGGCGAGGACCTAGCTATGTCGCCAGACTCAACCCGGTGAGCTTCTGCTCAGGGAGCCTATAACCCCGCGACAGTCCTAACCCAGGTTCGTATCTCGCAGGAGACGTCCTTGCGCTTGTCGCGGATAAAAATCAACTTCACGCTGTGCCTACGGATCGCTCCAAAGACCGTGTTAAGCTGTGAAGGTCATATGGCCGGTAGCAGATAAGCATTCCAAAAAAAAAAATCATTTTTAAATTGGTGGTACACTTATATTGCACATATCTGCAATGTAACAGTACCGCTATGATTATCAAAAGACGACAAAACAGTCAATACTGTATAAAAATCTATGAACGCTTTTGAAACTACTGAATGGGAATGTTAAACGAAATCCTTATTGGCCGATAGAGCCTGTATCATAGAACAGGTTCAAATTTATACTTACTCGTGAACCCTGCACGTAAGTTGATTTTCCCTTTTTCTGGAAAGGTTCCAAATGATACATGGATTTTATAAAATAAAACTAAAAAAAGCCTTTATTTGATCCTTGCTATAATATTACTTATTTGCTATTTTTTAAAACTATATTCCTTTCTTTCAAGCAAGATCCCCAGAATGGGTAAGATTCTCTATGGTATGCGATTTACTTTCTAATTATTATGCAGTAAAATACATATATAAATTAAAAATCTTCAAAAAAGAAGTTTAGTTCGCAAATTATCACATCTAAAGATAAAGATTCATTAGCAGGCAAGTGCAAGTGACACTTAAAATAAAGAATAATTGCTGTTAAGATACAAAATCTAGAATTAACGGTGATTTTCTTATAAAATATCATTAGGTATACGTTCGCCCATTATTGTGCCATTGACTTCAACAGTAGCTCGATCAAAATAGCCATGTTTGAAGACATGTGTATTTTTCTTGGCAAATATATTTTATTGGGATAGTAGGAAAGGTAATTAAAAAGTGACGCGTTCGTTACACATGCTGCCTAGTTCAATATATTAGGACGACCTATTTTCGTAGTTCGTTGAATGAATTATAAAATAGCTACATACGGAACATACAGAACACTCTATTTTCCTCGAGATGTCAGACACTCTAAAAAAAACTATTTTTACGCAACTTTATAGCATTTTCAGTTTTGTAAGTAATTTATAAATGTTTCTCATTTGCTAGAAAGCAGTATAGGTTAAAGAGATTAAGGCAAACTAAATGTAAATGAAACTACAATATAAGAATAATATAATGGTAATAATAATAATATTATAGAACATATTACCATTTTAAGAGGACAATGTTTTTTTAGTTAGCGACGTTGACGAAGCAAAGATCAAGATTTAATTTGCCTTCTGGTTGGACACAATTATTTATTCATTCCGAATTCCATGTTCTTTAGATCATTTATTCCTTTACCAATAAACTTACCTCAACTAATATAACGTTTTATCAAACTGACATCTCGTTATTATAACAAGAAACTGTCAAAGCATCTAAGACCTAATTTCAAATTCAAGTTGAGACATATTTATAAATAAGGGAATGTAAAGGTTACGTGACTATGTACATATAGACAGGTACGAAGTTTCGTCTCTCGGATTAACATGAGTTAATCAATAAAAATGCACAAAGGTACTTACTAAAATTAAGTAAACAAGTTATTGGTAATACATAATCCTATCTGCAAATATAATTAACTAAGCCAATTCGTATTAAAAATAAAAAAGTAGATATATAGGTACTGGTTTAGAACACATTTATTAGTTTATTTTACGGACATTGTTCACCCAATTTGTTTTGTATCCACTGGGTTGAGGGTGACTTGCTGGGTGGAGAAATGGCGTAATGTTTTTCGTCCCCAGTCTTAGCTCGAAATATTTGCATCTAAGTTTCCTACCTCGAGGCTGTAATGTTATGCGTTATATGATATAGGTAACTACCGGGAAACAATGACGTGTGAAGGCTGCTGTAAATTACTGTAATGTGATCTCAGCGTTCCGATCTTGATAAGTTTCTTTTATAGCTGAATTCATGGAAGTTGTGACAATTTAATCCTATAAAAATCTCAATTCAGAACTTAAATTACACTAAAAAAGATATCTATAAAATATCACGTTCATTAGGTGTACCAATTATGGTACGACGAATGACAACGGATTGGAAATCGGAGAACCAATGCAGGACCTTTCCCATGATCTTGTCACTCTATTCTAAATACCAATAGTATGTATCCGAAAGTGATTTAAGTGTTTATTATGTTCCATCTGGGCGTATTTTAAAAATGTTGGGCACAGACATTCTCATGCTTCTGGCAGTGATACTTCGAAGACATATTTGGTATAAATTATAGTAAAAAAAAATGAAAAATGATTAGTGACAGAAATCGGTATCATTTTTAAGTTATTGCCTTTTATAGAAATCATCCTTTAAAATTTTCACAACTATTAACTATAATATTCTTTTATAAATATCTTTTAAATTTTAAAATTACTAGAACGGATATTCCGGTATTGTTTACTTTTACAGGCAGGTCAATCGGAGAAAGTTGACAAAATAGCTTTATAATAGTGGTTTCTCAATTTAATTTTTTTGTTATTGCGCCACAGTGAAAAGGTATTGTTTCGTTATAAATAATTACTTAGGTCCTCTTTAAAATTTATGGCTAAAATACGTCATAGGCAGTCAAGATCGTTTCTTAAACTTTATGGTGTTTAAATTAGTAGGAAAATTAAGAAATATTACAATTAAATTATGATTGTTGTTTATACATTTATAATACAAATAAATAAAAATCCATACGTATAGTGAAATAATGATACCCTAAATAATCCAACAAAATGTCGAGATAATACAGACTCGTTTTAGTAGGTATATTATTGTCTATGGAGTGGACGTTCTAGGAATGGTGAAACCATAAGAAACTTCTTATTAAAACTTACATGTAATTTTGTATGCAAACGGCGTTACTAAGTTTCCGCTGCTTCCTCATGTGAAAACCTTTTGCACAATATCGGATTGCCTACTTGTCTTGCGAAATCCTGTCTGACTGCTCTAGACTGCTAAACTCACAGACTGTTTTGATCCATGGCAAGGATATTGAATAAATGTACATTAATAATTAAAATTTCAACTGTAAATTATAAGAATCTAAATTAATAAATGTTGCCTATTTTTACAATCTTCACCTATTCTAATATCTGTTATTATTAGCGATAATCTCTTAAAGTTACAATTATAAAATTAAAAATAGACTAATAGGTATTTATGGGTATATTTTGGTAATTGTATTTTATATAAACTGTCTGCAAGTTTGGGTAAATAAGTATAAAATATACACTACACCTTTATGTTACAAAGGACCCATGCATAGAATATGCCTTTGCTTCTCTGATCGCTGACTTATTGATACAGCCTTAGTCTTCTAATATGGAAGATAACTGCACCGGCTTTTACTCGATTTGTATTACGATAGTAAATTCTATTCAATTTTATAGCACCATAAAAATTTCCTTTGAATGCGCCATTAGATAGATTGTTATTACTTCTGATGAAATGTTCTCGTTAAATTGATGAAGGAAGTCGCTCATTGGGTTGTGATTAAGTTTTAGTGGAACCTTTTAATGTGCAATTGCTATTTGAATACTGATTTTTGTCGTGTAAAAAAAACAATATTATTTAATTGCAAAAAGTATTGATATTTCAGCTGAAGTTATAATTTGTGAATTAATGACAATATATCCAGGTATATTATATATACTAGTGGACCCGGCAGACGTCCTGCCCGGAACGCAACCTATCGGATCCAATTATGAATTTCCCTTCCCTTCACTGCTCTGCTCCTATTGATGGTAGCGTGATGAAAAGTATACTTATAACCTGTCCAGAAGTATGAAAAATAATTGTACCAAGTTTCTTTAAAATCCGCCGCTTGGAAGCCGACAGTTCGCCGTGAGTGTGCACATGCCTTTTCGTTCTTTACTTCTATTAATGAAAAGAGTTATATTAGTATGTTGCTCCAAATAAAAACACAGTAGCCAGTAGTAAATATAAAATAAACATGTTCGCACAAGTTATGATCGATAAAATTTGTAAATTTAGCTGGGTTAGATTGAACGTTTTGGTTACACTAAATTATTAATAATATTTAATATATAATATAATAATTTTTATTTTTCATTATTGTATGACTTTTAAAAATACTTTTAAAAGTATTTTACAGACGTTGTCCAACGTCCTTAAAGTGAGGTTACTTATAGTCTCATCGAATCTTAGCAAGCATCTTCAATCGATCCTCGATGCTTTTATTCTTTAAACCGTTTGTAATGTAGGTAATTTCGATTTAGTTAGTTAAAGAAGAATCATAATAACGACGACAGGCACAGTAGCCTATCTAGATATGCCTCCGTAAATTACAACAGAATCAGTAGTTACAAGTAAGTCACGTTTCAGTATTCAGCTCACAACGCGGTGCCACTCGTGGAACTATAAAAGTGCTCTTATCCGGATTTTGTCGTTGCGTTAAAACTTCTTGATCTCAATTGTATAAAAGTGACAAAGTTTAGGCCAAGTCCTACATAAATAAGCGCAGAAGCCACTTTCATCGCTTAGTGTTAACAGTAATCAATGGGTAAGGTAAAGTTGATTGCACGGCCGGTTTTATTGCAGCGCAAAGGTTTTCAAGGTTAGAATGTGGCTTTGGGTTAGATGCAGTTACGCGGCTGACATGCATTTTTCGTCTCGGAGAAAGCTGATGTTATTCACAAGGCTATAAAGCAAAGATTACTCCTCCTATTCTTGTATATTTTCAAAAGGCGATAAAGAAATGTAGCGAAGTGCAAGTACAATACACGCATTCTTCAATTGTTTCCGATAAGCTGATTTGGTTGTCCATTGTTGATTTAACGATGACACAAATTAATAATTGTTCTTTAGTTTTTGCAAAAGCAGCACAATTATTCTTAACCAATCAACCATTACTTTCCTGTTTGAATTGGATGTAAAAAAAAATTAAATGTTTCAGTCTACAAGTTTACATTACAAAAATAATATAATATGTATATACAATATAATATACAAAGCCGAATTTATTAATGATTTAAAAAAATCATTTTAAGTAATATGCAAGTTAACAATTAATAATATTATTTATGAATAATTTGGTTCGAAAAATATAGTTTTTCATCAAACGTTTGCCCAAAGCTGTTGATTGATAAAAAAATATTGAATAATTTGTTTCGCAGTGGCTAATATGTAATCTCATTTAGAAATAGCTTGAGCAAAAGCATTAAATTAGAGATGCGATCAGCCTGCTCTCGAGTTAAATGAATAACGTCGGAGCCAAGCCAGGCTCTACTGAGGGCGAGATCGAATCTTTGATAATTGCATCTGCCTCGAGTACGTATCAGGCTGATGAGGTATTTTTATTATACCGTACATCTGTTATCCGTTTACTACAAAACTAGATAAATGCCCCTGACAGACTGGGAACCATTAGTATCATGTCAATCAGTGTTGAAATCTGAACTGGTTGAATAGGTTTCAGTTCGATTCGCTTTCAGCATTAAAAACTAAACATATAATTTATCATTAATATTTTTATCAGTCATAATTTCAGAACATGTGTAGGTATGTGTTTTTTGTGTAGTTTCTAAAAAGATAATGATGAAAATTCTGTCTTTGTTGAGAATCGATTTCTCCATGTAATCACTGTAATTCGTAAAAATAGCTTTCTATTTTATGTCTGAAATGTATTCCCCAGGAAATTCACTTTGCGTTTAGCTTTCGCATTCGTCAAGTGTTACGTACGGAATCCCTAATTCGACTGCAAACCGGAGATGCAGCCTGCTTCCCGCCAGTGATTGCGTTCCGTGCCTCCGAATTAACTGCACGTCTTATAGGCTTTACCGTAGCTGATATTCTTAATGTTAATAAAAGTCATCTACTTGGCTTTGAGCGCTTCATTTATATCCTTTGTATCCGCTTAAAAAAGAAGGCTTATAATTTCGTTTGCTTACAAATTCATATTGATAGACACGAAAATAAATTTATTTGTTTTGCATAATATTTCAAAAGTAGAGTATTTATATTCTAATTCACGTTGTTTATCGTATGCTACATATTGAAAATTGGCGGCTCGACTTTATGAAACAAATGGATAAGATAAGTTTATGACATTTTAGGCAGTTGGAACTATTTAAAATACTTAGTGATTATTTTACATCCTCATTTGATGATGGGCAAAATAAGCGAAAAATAAATATATCACAATTACTGTAATTACTTCGACTAATTGCTGTTTAATTAATTGTGATCTATAATAACAGACATTGTTTCTGTAATG
>DWCF01001035.1:0-34885 GCA_018230265.1 Delias oraia
TTAATTTATAATTATTGCTAAATTTTAAAATACTATTATAAAATCACATAATTAACATTTTAGGCGCCACCTACAATAATATTGCACAAACGTTATATTGTGCAATAATATTGAATACCCGTTGGTTCAATCTCCAAACGTCTTCAATTAATTATTCTCAATAAAATTGACAAACTAGTCTGATCAATATTTTCATGCGAGCAACATGTCTGGCGATTAACTTTCGGCGACAGGCACGTTGGTGATTTTGTTCAATCGAAAAAACACTAAGGGTTAAAGAACGGTTTAAATGAAGTTCAGTCTATACTGAGAAAAGGGTTGTACCAACTTAGCCTTAAACTAAGAAAACTATTTTATAAATGACATAAGAATGGACATTGCATAGTTCGAAGAATTACACCCTTTGATAGAGACAAAGAACACAGACAGATTTGCGTTGTTTAGGCCTCATACTCTTCTCTTCATACTCTTGTTATTATCAGTATGCAAATCTATGTAGCAATAAAACGAGTTCTTATATTAACGTAATTTTTTAATTATTTATTAAAAACTTTATATTAATTTCAATATCAATTTTAAAAAGCTTAATCGTTTGGTATTAAAAAAGTTTTTAGGTATATCTGTGAATGAAGATGGATATTGTTGCAGAGTTAATGTTTTGTGATTCATCACAAAACATTAACTCTGCAACTATATCCCACCATCACCTGAAGGTGTGATATGGTTGTCATAGTTGCCATAGTTGTCATATGGCTGGCGGTTACGCCATTTTGTTGCTAGACAGTGGCATGGAATGAAAAGGGGAATTTTCATTTATTCTTATAGAATGACGATGTAGAAGTACCAATTGACCCTCCATTATAATTTCTGCTATTGCTTTCTTAGCATAAAATTGTTAAGTTTTTTTCATCTTTCGGAGATCACCAGCACAAGTCATAGCCAAGCACAAGTCATAATGATGGTATTCGTCTTTAACATGATTTAAGCTTTAAAAGTTGTTCATCATTTCTGGCTTTTTTAGAAACACGTATTTTTGTTGTGTGCTTTGTAACATGAACTTGATCCTGAAAATAATAAAGGTATTAATATATGATAAATCCTGGTTTTCTTTTTTAGTTACCATCAATAAGCGAAGAATAGATAAGTGGCGAAAGATGTTTCAGTCAAGTGGAATACTTCTCATGTACTTAGTGCATTAGATCTTGCATCTATCACGTGGAAATTAAGAAACCACCAGAATTTGGATTTCTATTAATCATTCCTACTATTCCAATTTAAAAAAAAATATAATTGTGTCGGTGGCTGTTGTAAATACTAATTATGAATTTGTTAAGATCGATTTCGGAACTAATGGACGCGTGTGAGTTGGTGGTGTTTTGTAAAATACTCAGTTTGGAAAAAAAATATGAATAATACTTTAAATATCCCAAGTCCTATAATAGTTACTAATATATCACGTAGTCTTCCATACGTTTTCGTTGGAGACGACGCCGTTCCATTGGGTCCAAATTTGTTGAAGACTATTATCACTACTAATTCGGACTATTAGCACTACGATTTGGAGTATTTCGAAGAGTATTCTATGCATGCAGTAAAGCAGTACGCAAGATTGTTTTAATTTTCTGTTACTTAACGAAACATTACTTACGAAAGTCCACTCCAAACTTCTCTCAACATTTGATTTCCCACGAAGATACTAAATTTTACAATTAATGATTCCATTATAAACAATCAATTAAAGAAATTCTCTACAGATTTTAAAGAAATTAAGGGAAGACATTTGTGAATATTTTAACAACGATGATGCGATACCATAGCAAAATAAATTTGTTCTTCAATTTTAGTTTTATTCACGTAAATACTACTGTATAACTTTTTTTAAAATAAAATATATTTAAATAACTTCCAGATTTTTGTTCTTTGTTGTCCTCAACCCTTTGTGGCAAGCAATTGTATGAGTATCCATATAAGTCCCCGAGTGTAATGGTAGTTTTTGATTTCACAAGAAATTCATTTCTTTGAAGTAACATAATGTTGGTACGTATACAGAATCAGTAGTGGAATTTTTGGTCCCTGTTATAATAAAGTTTACTTTTTATTTGCCATAAAGCTGGTAAATCTCTATATAATTCTATACACTAATTAAAAACTCCCGCTCTTTATTGTTTACAGTATTCTTGACCGCCATTTTACGCAATATCACAAAATGACCATAGACTAAAAAAATAACACCGTGACTGATCGATCGTGATTGCTCCAGACATGAAAAATATTGCGCAATTTTAACCATACACAGTTCAAGAAAAAATATTGCACAATAAAATTAATCTTAATAAATCCTTTGTTCAATATTAATCCTATACGTTAAATAATATTGTTCAATTAGATATTTTGTGCAATATTATTATATATCTACGTAGCGCACCTTACGCACGAAAATAATATACTGTCGAGGTTAGTGACAACTGACAATTCTCCATGCCACTATTTCCAGAAAAATGGCGTCTTGTTCGTTTCTATGACGCTACTGTTATTCTCAGTCGGTCATTATAAATTAGAAATTACAACATTCCAGGTATCTAAAAGATTTCTTTTAATAGAATACATAAAATATACCTACTGCATTTAACATATGTTGATTGAAATACTATTTTCCGTGCCTCTAATATCAACATTCGGTTAATAAGAATAAAACCAATTCACGGTACTTATTATAGTTTTAGTTATAAATATATTACTTATTATTAAATTGTTTTATATACAACACTAACAGCTTAATCTCAAACTCTAGATTTAGTTGAATAATTTGGAGTTCCAAATTCAATAAACAAATCCAATCTTTGGGGTAATTATTTAATAATCTAGATATTTTTAAATTGAAATTTAACTGGTTAATTGTTTTAAAAAGCACAACAATCTTGTTAAAAGACATGATTAAATGTTTTATTTGAATTATAAATAATAGAAACTAGAAATTGTCTTTCTACTATGATATATGTAATAAGCAAGGTTAAGTTACTCTTTTTGTTTCAGAGTGGAATGTGTTATGGCTACACCCATCACTTATAAACAAAACGCATCAATGTCGATGCCAAGTCCACAAAACAACCCGCGTTTGTATTTTTTCTTAATTTAATATTAAATAGTAAAATAGAACATCAATTTCATAGAAATTATATAAAAATATTTTCTTAATATGTTGTTAGATACTAACATAGTTAACCTGCCAAGTACAAAACATGATAAATGGCTTGACGGGTGTTGTTTGTGGGTATTGTCCATAAAATATAATCTTTGTAATAGACAACTTAGTAACTTTAAAACAAATTATTTTAGTTTCACATGCAATTTTTGATATGCCTCTAATGCAATTTTTTTCAAAAGAAGTTTATAAAAGAGAAATTTAATATGTTCGTACATATTATTATTATTTATTTTTGTTTTATGAACATACCCTATGCTGGTATCTAAATTAATATATCCTGAGAAGCATGACGCATTCTCCGCTTTATTTCAAATTTTGCATCCGTAACATACTTTCTTTTATTATTCTTTACGCATAGACTTATTTTATGTTTTTTTCATGTTATGTTATGTTGAAACAGACTACATGATTGCGGGGGCACCAATGAGTTTCGGTATGATGAAAGGTAATGCCACAATGTGATTTATTTATTTTTTCAAAATTTTGTTTTTTTTTTTGGAATCTAGGTTCTTTTGGGGATTATCACTTTTCCATTCACAACTCGCAATCACTGTTGTTCTTATAGCCTACTTAATAATTTCGCTATGATGCAAACTAATAGCTTTGAATAATTAATATGCTGTGAGGAGACTGAAAAATTGTACTTCAATTTTAAACATAAATTCTACAAAAAATTCAGCTTAAAACTAACCTTAGAATCTTTAAAATCTGTTCAGTTAATATAAAATATAACAAAAGCTGTCTGCATGCTTGTATTCTTTAATCAGTCACTTATCAAATTTATTGCTCATAGCAAATATTTAAATGTTAACAGTGTTATTTTTATAATTACAATGTTCAATTAGCCTATTTATTCAAAATGTCTAGTCTAACATTACTTTATTCCATTAAATAAATATTAATTAAGCATTTTTGCTTAAAATGGGCTTTAATTGAACTTTAGTTACCTCTGATTAACCAGTTGTTAAGGCCCTAAAATTTGTATCTGAAATAACTCAAGTACAATTATCATAACTAAGAAAAACTCTTTTATTAAATTGCATTATTTTATTTTGCCATCCGCTCCTTTCCTTCCCTTACGCTTTTTGTTTTTCTTTTCATTGTATTGCCGCGCTGCTTGGCTTGAAGGCGGTATGAATGCACCGCCTCACCATAACCAATACCAGTACCACCCACAATACCAGGGTGGGCCAATGGGCCACCCAGGGTACGGGTGGCAACCACAGCGTTTTGGTGCAGAGAGTGTAAGGCGTGCCACCTCAGGGTCAAGTCAAGCATCACAAAGTGGGAAAGATGATAAAACAAGTCCATTTATATCAACTGTACATTCACACCCTGGGTTCCAACCACAAAAAATTGGGAAAGGCACTGGTGGTGTAAGTTAATTTTTACTAGTAATTACATAAAGTAAGTTTGTCAAAGTAGGATAATAAATCTTAAAAATAATTTACTAATTTCAGAGTGCTGGCCTTCCTAAGCCACCAAAACCTCCGGAGAAGCCACTCATGCCGTATATGAGGTATTCCCGTAGGGTTTGGGACACAGTAAAGGCAGCAAACCCAGATCTAAAGTTATGGGAAATTGGAAGAATTATTGGGGGAATGTGGAGAGACTTGCCTCAGTCTGAGAAGTATGCCTTTGTTGATGAATATGAAGCTGAAAAGGTATACATATATTTATATTCCTACATTTTGAAGATTACAACTGATATTTTAAATGCAATGGTACCTGTCCGTTATTTTTTAATAAATTATTTCTGAATCTTTCTGTCAACACAAGTCGCAGGAATCAATAGTAACCTTCATTAGAGTATATAATATAAAAATAAAATGTGTTAAATATGTATGACGCAAAAAAATTGAAATTTCTTATATAATTTTATTATATTGCAAACCATATAGTTTTTCTTTATTTCGAACGTAGGCGCAGTATACAGAAATGTTGAAAGCCTACCAATCATCGCCGGCGTATATACAATGGCTGGCATATAAGAATAGAGGTACAAACCTTACCAGGGTTTGAGTATATGTACCCCTTGCATTCACATCACGCTTCTTTCACATAACAAATTTTAATTATTGTTTTTCATTTATATTTGTTTTATAATTAAAGATTATTTAGACAAAAAAGTCTGAAAACATTTAAGCATTTATATCATAAACATATAACTAAAAACACATAATTAAAAAACAAACCTAGTGTAACAAAATAAATCTATTTATGTATGTAAACATATTTTGTAAAAAGCTCATAGTGAGGCTTATGTGAAAATTAAAAAAAAATTGTCCATTCAGATTGCATTAATCATAAACAATATATGTACCACAATCACACATTCAAATAATACCCAATCAGCTTTCATGCGTCGAGTAAGTAATGTGACTAACAGCACTCGGTTTATTTCCATGCACATTCACTTCATAACTAACGCACAGTCGGAGTATGAGAAAAGCTTGAAGGCATACCACAATTCACCGGCGTATCTTGCATATATTGCTGCTAAAAATAAAGCCGTTGGTAAGTATCATTATTAAGTTCTTTTTTATTATGTCCCAAATGTGTATAATTAATTAATACTCAGGTAACCTTAGTATAACCAAATAAAGAAAATGTGTCAATTTACAGCAATGAAATACATTCCTACCAGCTAATAAATACCTAATGTAAAATATACATTGAACTATTGAGAACAGTTATTCCATTTATTATAATAGAAAATCTAGCTGCTAGATTTTATTCTAATTCTTAGGCCAGACATATTATGTTTATCATTTACTCATTAATGAAAAATCTAGAGAAATATAAATTTTCATTGTCTCATGATCACTTCTAGGTGTAATCAAGTCTATGTTTAATGTTTTCAGTTGGTGCTTTAGAAGAAGAAACTTCAAATAAAAAAGGAAGCTCTCAAAAGGATCAACAACAAGACAGAAGAATTGATATTCAACCCGCTGAAGATGAAGAAGGTATTATCAAAAAGCTAGATATTCAGACACCTTATAATGGTTATTTTTTTGAAGTAGGTCTAAAACAAATTATATAGGGTTTATTTTATAGATATAAAATAATGTATTATGCCTACTTTAACTTAGAAGTTCCCAGGACTTGATTATGTTATTCTGGTTAAGCCTAACTTTAAACTCCAAATGCATTAGATAGTAGAACATGTAGTTTTTTCATTATATTAACCATATCGTTACAAATTCCAGATCAAGACGAGGGTTTGTCTATGAAGCACGTGGCTTACGCACGTTATTTAAGAAACCATCGTCTTATAAACGAGATATTTTCTGACACCGTTGTACCGGACGTACGTTCCGTTGTTACAACTGCCCGGATGCAGGTTAGCCATTAAAATAAGATTTAATAACATAAATTAAATATTTACTTAAGTTCAGGTAGAAATAACTTTTATTTCTTGAGTAGGAGCAATATACATAATCTCCAATTTAATTGAATAAGGTGACCTTAAAATAAAGAAACTATAATAATAGTCAAATAAATAAAACCTCTATTCACGTAACTTAAAAAACCAGGCTTATAAACTTATAATATAAACAGTGGATCTCGATAACTCGAATGTCAAGGGAAACACTAAAAAATTCGAGACACAGGATTTATTTGTTAATACTTTGCTCTAACGAATTTATATTAAAGTTTTATAAATTGCAAATGCTGCTCAACCGTGTAACTTGCCATGGTGATTTCGCGCCAGTGACTGAATAAGAAAAAACAGATTTTACAGATGCCATCAAAACAAAATTTCCGCCACATATATATATATATATTATGTCATATATATATATATATATGACGCCATATACATACAACGATACGGTCTATTTGAAAGATCCTTTTTACATGATTAGTAGGTTACAAAAATCTATGATTATTTTAACGAACTTTATTTTATTTGCTGTGTTTAGATATTGAAGAAGCAAGTTCTATCGCTAACAATGCACCAGAAAAAACTGGAAGATGAGTTACAACAAATCGAAGAGAAATTTGAAGCTAAAAAACGGAAATTTATAGAGAGTAGTGAGGCTTTCCAAGAGGAACTTAAAAAGGTGATAAAGGTTTAATACATTGCGCTATTATAATTATTACTAAATATATTTTAACCTTACTAACTTGAAATTCTTGTGGAACAAATGCAGCTTCTTAATTTATTGTTTAAATGTTTTAGCATTGTAAACCAGCGGTCGACGAAGAAACATTCACTCGTATGGTGGAAAGGGCTCTAGAACAAATGAGACGGGGTGTTAATCCGGCGCATACTTCTGTACGAGAAAGAAAGGATGAGGTATGTATAAAAGTACCATGCAATCCAAAAATACTCCTTTAGTGTTGTTTTAAAGAATAAGTATGTATTCAAAACAGAAATGGCGTTGTAATCCCATGCGGTGTGTATAATTGTTTGGTTACTAATGCAAGCTGATAACAAGTAAATACAACATTTAAGTATGTGTTAGGATAACATTTCTTCAATGTTTTTTTTTTTGTAAATTTCAGCCTGCTAATGTTGAACCCAACCAACAGCAACCCCTAAAAACTGATACAAATGGGCCAAATGCACCAACACAAGTAGATAAAGTTTCCACTAGTGAAGTGAAAATGGACGAGAATATGACCACAGAGTTGCAGAAACCAGATACTAAAGAGGCAGTTGCAGATAGCACTCCTGGCAATGAAAAAGAAGGTACAAAATATTAAGATATTGACTCAAATTGTATGTATTCTTTATTGGCTCCCTGTACCTAATATTTATTGTAAACTAAATTGATACTGGTTGTATTGTTCCTCCATGTATATGATTATTGCTTAACAAAAGAGCAAAATTTAAAAGTAATCCCTAATTTATACAGATTGAAGAATATGCACATGTCTGTGATTATTATATTTTGCTCAGCTCGTTTGCTATATTCAAACATATACAATTATATAACAAATCTTGGCAATTTTTTTTTTACTTAGACACAAACATTGTATAAAATGTTAGATTATTTTATTTACTATATGAATTATTTAAAGGTGAACGCAAAGAAGAGAAGCCACATGAGATGAAATTAGAGATGAAGGAAACTGCACACCCGCCACCACAAAGTCATATACCACCTAATCCTGGTAATTATTACTTCAATTTATTTTTATATTTTTTATCCTTTTGCAATAGAAATGGTGAATAATTTTAAGATTGTTGTAATAGTAGTGTTTGTGTGCAAAAAAAAATCTTCTAAAATTCTAAATTTAAATTGTTTTTTTTTAGGTATGATGATGCCACAAAATCCCAATGCACCGGCACATCAGACGCCACACGGAGGTCCACCACCGCCACCAGGTAGTTGTAATTCATAATCCTATAAGAAATCTACTGCCACTAATTTAAATATCAATGAAAATAACTATCAAAAAATAATTTAAATGACAACAATACTTACACAAAAACAATTTATATATGTGTTATTCGTAGGCGGGTATGGAGGAGCGTACGGCGGACGATATTACCCGGGCTATGCAGGCGGTTACCCAGCCGGTTACCCACACTATTACCCACCTGGACCAGACCATTACCCACCGCATCATGCACACCCACATCCACATCATGATATCAAACGTGAGTTAAGTTACATTATGTTATTAAATATAGATTCATAAAAAAAATTAATTGGATTACATTCAAACACATTCTCAAAGTTTGATATACACTTACTGGGTCGGATTTTAAGCCATTTGATTTTAAATATCAGTAAATTTTAACTACATAGTAGTAAAGTAGCTATCGTTATTTGTCGCAGCAGCTGAAGAGCCGCCAGCCAAGAAGGAGAACGAATGATTGTCACCGAAACGCGTCGTCAAAAGACGGCGCAAGTCCTCTTCAAAGGAGTGCGCTTAAACGTTAGCCCTGAAACTCGAAATAATGTCTCTTAAACGTGTATTCGGAAATGAATAAATGAAAAGAAGTCGTATTAAAATTATAGCAAACAGTTCTACTGTTTCGCGAGTTGAATATAATATCATGTAACAGTGTATTAAAAATCATTTATTATTGAATTTCAATAATAACTGACTTTGTGGATAACAAATGGATATTAATACGGATTTGTTTAAATTTCTTATTAAAATAATGATTAATCATAGAAGAGAATTAGGGAATGATAAGGACATAAAAGTGGACATGGACATAAAAGTTATTCAGTGGAATGTCAGTTAAATATTGCTATACGTTTAGTTTTTAGATTTTAAAAAAGATCATATGATTGCAATGTGGTGGGTCATTTTTTATGATATCGTAATTTGATATTTAAAATGTTTACATTTAAAAAAAATTACTAAGTTGTAGGTACTATATTTTCCTGTAAATTTTTGTATATGTGGTATAATTTTAAAGGATTTCAAAGTACTGAAATAAAAACAACTTACGTGAAAATACTGAAATTATGTATTTGTTTGTAGTAGAAATTGTTTCCATTAAATATAGTATATATTTCTAAAATAAAATTCAACTTAAAATAAGTAGACATTTATTATAATAAAACAATACAACTTAATTTTTCAATAAATGCTGCAAATAAAGTCACTGACAAATATTTTTTGAATGCTGGTAAAGTGCGTAACTAATTAGTTGGTATATATTTAAGGTAGTAATATGAAAGTAGCATTGCATATAATCTTAATACAATATTTTTATATTCATGGTTAATTCTGTACTCTGTTACTATTTCGGCCAAATTCGGCGACGATTGGTCGACCAGAGATTATGGTTCCATTGACTTCTTCTAGTGCTTGTATAGCCAAGTCTTTACCTGTTAGAAATAAAGATTAATTAATTCATATTTGTAGTTTTCTCTTCATATTTTATAAAACCCCACAATATTGTCAAAAACCTTTAAAAAGGGTTAAACATTTTTTTTAGTAATACATATTTAAAACAAGTGCATGTAGCTTACAAGTTGTATTTTTTATACTTAAATTAATAGTATTTCGTTTTGAAACTAATTCGAGCAAAATACTTTGTGTAGTGCATTCCTATTTATATGTTGCTATGCTAATAATGAATTTACTTCTGAATGTGACAAACGCTTGTCCTCTCATTGGTCCACTCAGTAAACGAACTTCGACTGGTCCTCCATTCTCAAGCTGAAATTGATTGAATAATAGAGATATCCGATCTTGGTTCACCGCTGGGGATATATTTTTTAGATAGAGAACCTGTAACCATAAAGTTCAAATATAAAATTGATGTCTGCATGCCAATTCATTTTGATAATCATACATATAAGTTAAATACTTAAAAAATAATAGTAATTTTTGGTAGGTAGTGATGGGCACTGGAATTGGATTAAATAAGTCTTAATATATATACATTTTATACCTTAGATGGAATCCCAGGTTTATAATCTTTAAACCTCTCAATAGTTTTAATATCTTCCAAGCTCATTTTAGTTCCTTCCAATAATTGTTCCTCTGCTTGATTTCGTGGCACTACAATATCAACTGCTCTGAACTCATCCTGACATTCTCGTTCCAATCTCACAATCTTATTTTCTTTTATTGTGTACATGGTTTGATTTTTAGGACCAATAAGTCGTCTGAAAATAAAACAGTAATCAAAATATCAGAACACATTAACATACATTTAAAAATTATATTTTATAAACCTGTACCTTTGTGGCTGTTTTAATCTAATTGACATATCTTTCACATTCCATAAACTACCCACTTCTGACTTCGAGGAACTTGGCAAAGGATCCAAATATATTTGTTTCTGTTGGCATAATATTCTCTCTTTTTTTCGTTCCAACCTTCGGAGGATTTTCCTACGTTTTGTTATGGGCATTATGTTATCATTTTTTAAATGGCTAAACAGGCTTTCCTCAATTTCTTTAAGTTCATTGATTGGATGACCTTTATTATATAAGTTTATTGTTTTCTTAAGGATTGTTTCTGTTTGGGAGGTAGTAGGATTAGGGTCATCATTTTTATCAAGCCTGCAAATATAACATTGTAATGAATATATAACAGATGATTAAGAAAAACTTTCAACAAAAATACTAAAATAAAATAATATACTTTTCTTTATTTCCATTAAAGTCATTAATTTTTCTATAGAGCAACTGTAGCCTTTGCTTTAAAACACCAGTTTCAGATTTACTATACTCAAGAAGTCCTTCTTCATTATCCTGATAGAGTTTAATTTCCTCATTTGTTAGGCCAGCTTTTTTTAACCATTCTAAGTGTTCAACCTGTTTTTCAGCAACCTTAAATTCTTCAAGAGATGAAACTCCATATTTCATAAATGGCAATTCTTCTGAGGATTTCTGAAAATCCTTAGGTACTTCTGGGGTGCTATAATTTTAATATTATAGTGGAAGAATTACATTTAAATGATTAATACAGAATAAATTCTTATTACTTACCACATCTTTATTTTTAAAAATAATTAGCTTTTAACCAAGTTTATATTATAAATAAAATAAAATGTTTACATAATAGGAAAAAACATTCCAGTTACATTATACGATTACACTACAAACCTATTTCAAGAATTTGTTAACAATAAGCTCCTAGTTAATGCTTATTTTTAACGTTAAGTTTTTATGTTTACAAGGAAAATAGAAAATAAAATAGAAGGAAATTATAAAATTCAAAAAATTATAAACATTAATATGATAGTTGTGTTGTTTAAACAATTTTTATTTTACAATTATGAAAATACAATTAAACACTTTTAAGGCCGATTCTCACATATCAATCAACCCACACTTTCCCTACAGTGATAATCATTCTTTCAAACATTATCTATGGATGCATCCACATTTGTCAGTGTCAGTGTCGTCTCAGTACCGGAACCGGCCATCACGGACGTGATCAGCGACGATATTTTTTTACGGATCACTGACGCCGCTGAATCGAAAATAAAATATTCAAATACTTTGTTTCGTCTTTAGTTAATTCTTTGTATAATGACACAAATTCTCTTCTTCTCTTTGTCTAAAGCAATGGCCATCACAGCTAGTTCTGTGTTATTGAAGTGTCATCAAAGCAATGGCATCAAATAAACGCTATTTTGATGAGAACGTCGTACGCGAAGAACTGAACAGTAAATGAATTATCATTTACTGTTCACACATTTAATGTGTGAATTGAAGCATAGACTCAGCACTCTAGCACGGATATGTAGGTGTGAAGGTTCACTAATATGTGTGAATTGGCCTATAGAAACATTAATCGATGTTTCATGTTACTGTTAATAGTCATATTCACTTTTTACATATAATATTGACTAGTAGTTATGAAATTTGATTTTTTTTCAATTGAATGGATCGGATTGTTGCACCAATGTATAAAAAATACATTTATTGTATACTATACGTCGATTATTTTTCAAGTTAAATATTATGTATGTGGTTTAGAATTAAAGCAAGCATTTATTAAAATAACTTTTTTCCTCAAACATTTATTTTTAATATATATACCAATAATTTTATCTATACTTGCTCACTACCTCTTCTAGCTCATAGATTTTCTCGTCGGTCCTCAAAGTACGTGTGTTGTATGTCGCCAGGTGCAAGGTCTTTTGGTGGCGGTAGCCATGTCTCTGCCGGAGATTATCCGCACCCTTTGCAACGCCGAACCCATAGACTTCTTCCGTAACTGGAGCTAGCGGGGCTGCCGAAGACTAGGGATCGTATATTTGGTGTCTGTCGAAGCTGTTGACGAATACGTCTTCCTGTGGCATCGCTCAAGATCGCATCAGGTGTGCGTCTTTGGGGGAGGCCTTTATCAACCAGTGGACTTAATAGGTTGATGATGATGATGATACTTTGTAAAAACAAAATTTTACCCAATCTTTTACCCTTTAATCTACTCCTTTGTTAATTACCTGCGCTGCATCCGAAAACAGTCTATCTGATGGCACTGATGTGTCCACCATTGTTGGATATTTTAAGGAAATTTTCTTGCAATATTGTAAAAAACAATAGAGAGAACGAGAGGGGTAAGTTTGATTGTTTGCCTTTTAGATGCGTCATAAAAAAATCATTGATTTACTCGATGTTAAAAAACTTTTGATTTAACGTTTGATTCGATGCATCATTATTATAGATCGATTATTTTCAAAATTTCGTCCACTCCTAGGCAAAAGTTCTTAAGGACTTAAGGAGTCGCTCATAAATGCTGCGACCTCGTAGTTGTAACTTGTAGAAGCACTAGATGGTCGCTCATCAGGGTAAGGGTTGTCCAGAAGAAAACCGTCAATTTTGTACATAATACTGCTCCGCATTCTTTCTGGATATTTTCTTAACTTTGTCGCTAACAATGAAGCATACAAGTCACACTCGTCTGCCTCTCGTTTTTTTTGCTGCAGTATGTTGCATAAAGTTACAAAACTATCATTTATTTTTTTATCAGCTTCACTGATAATATGATCTATGTGTATTTTCTTGGTTTTTTTCTTTTGTGGTGGATTGGAGATTATGGCTTCCTCCTCATTGTAATCTGGTGTTGTTTGGGTTGAATCATTTTGTGGTACTTCATTCAGTGAAATATTATCCTGAAACAAGAAATACTAATTGATTTTGATAGATTGATGAATTGAGATGATTGAGATTGATAAAACCACAAACACCGAAGGAATGGTAAGCTATTGAAGAGGCATTTAGAATAAAAATCCCATGACGTACGCACTTGACGATAAACACTTCTTAATAAAATGTCCATCACATATACTAAAGATGGCTTTAGTAGATAGCACTAATTTTGATATTGCAGATATCAGTGGACAAAGACATAACCAATGAACAAATTTTTCAACAGCTTACTTTGGTATAAAATTGAAAATGACACTGCCTTGCCACCAGTTACTCACTACTGGGAAGAGAAATAAATGCTCCATAATTGTTTGTTGCTGATGAAGCTTTCACTTGACATAAATATATATTGAAGCCTTTTTCTGGTAGTCAGAAAATGTCACTGTAGAGTGCACATTTAATTATAAACTTTCTAGGACTCAAGTAATAATTGAAAACGTGTTTGGTGTGGTATCATCTGTATTTAGAATTTTTAAGAAACCAATAGAACTAAAGATAGAAATGGTACCACATAAAGTTATGACATGTATTTTGTTACACTATTTTAAAAAAAAGCAAATCTTAAAGCATTTACACACCTCCAGGAACTTTAGATTTTATCCGAAATGGGCTTGTTGAAGGCAGTTGAGACAAAACATTACAGATATTTCAACATCAGCTATAACGTCACTAACACTCAGTGGTAGATATGTTCCAAGAAACATCACAGAAATGCAATCAGAATTTGGATTTTTTTTCAAAAGTTAAAAAACTATACTGTACAGCAAATAGCTCCCCTTTTATGGTGTCTTGGTTTATTAGCTATCTAAAGTATTAATACATACTTGTATAATGCAAAAATTTAATAATGGTTGTAATACCTTGCTGTATTATATTTTTGTAAATATACAATATATAAACAGGTATGTAATAAGAAATACCATAAATACTTATTAGAAAAGGTATGTTTAATTGACCTAGTGCAATGCCACATAAACTAAACTGTCTTAAAACAACTTACCTCTCCTTCTGTGTTGACTGTATCATCTACAATAAAAGTGGGCCCCAAAAACCTTTCCATGATATCAAATGCAAACCATATTGGTTTAAATATATCCTCCACATCCACACCTGATCTAATCGAATTATTTTTCTTTTTCAAGAGAGGCCTGAATGTGGCCATTAGGGATTTTTTTTTAGATTTTAGTTCTTCGATCGGAATGCCCATGGCGACACTCAATCGCTTCCAGGCCTCGTGGATCTTGTGTTTTTGTTTATGGTTTTTGTGGCTTACATCCCATATAACTTGTTCAGTTTCTAGTAATTCTAAAAACTTAATTATAATGTCGTTGCTCCAATCGTACGGCATTTTTATGTAAGTTGTTGCAATTTGCAATGCACCCTAAACAAACACTAACTACTCCGGGCGCCTGGCGTCAACTGAGCGATTGAACAGAAGTCCTTTGAAGTCCGCATATCGAATGAAATTACAACTCCCACATGAATTCATGGCAGCTAGCTCTCCAGCAGTGTTTCCACTACAACGATTTTTTTTTCCCCAAGCCTAAATTCAGATTTCCCCTTTTCTGGACGTTTTTCCCCTCAAAAATTATTTTGCTGTAGATTATTTTATTCCAAGTCAGTTTACGCAGTCAGCGCATACATTTTTGAACAGAATAGCTACTAAAGGCGCATGCTTTCTAGCGTACCAATAAATGAACATTGCGCTGGGCAGCAGTGTTTACACATTAACGGGAAATTGGGGTAAATCATTGATAAAACCTAGCCTGAAAATCCTGAAATATTGCTGAAAATTTCTGAAGTAATGGTGGTTTTCGCGTATGAGAAATGATGGCTCTAACGGTTACGTGATTGTAGAATTTTGAAAGTATCTATCGATGTTATGCCAAAAATATCCAATCATTCAGCAGTCGGACCTCACGCGTCACATATTACCGTCTAGCGGATTTTTCATACGCGAAGTCCCTAATTATTTATGGACTCTACCGTGGACTTGCGTGTTACCGTATAAATAAACGGCGACAACTCGTACAGGTAGCGTATACGTACCCTTATTCCCATTCTGTTTGAGACCTAAAATATTATTCTGTTCAAAAATGTATACGCTAACTGCGTAAACTGACTTGGAATAAAATATAACTACAGCAAAAAAATTTAAGGGGAACAAAGTCCGTAGCAAGGGAAATCTGAATTGAGGCGTGGGGGAAAGAAATCGTTCTAGTGGAAACACTGCTCTTTATATTAAATTTTATTTACAGTATTCACTTTTCAGTAACGAAAGTGACTGAACTTAACAACACGTGATGATAAGAAAGAACTATTTGAACAAAGTATTTGTTTCTGTTTTATTGTAGAGCGAATGTGAGTTTTGTAAATTGTTATAATTAACAAATATGATGAAAAAATGGTGGAACTGGATTCTAACCTTTGCTTTAATATGTTTATTGTTCGTGGCGATACCTCTTTCTTACAAAGAAAGTGGAAGTAAAGAGGAATTACGTCCGATGTTTGAAGAGTACGTAAAAAAATACAATAAAAGTTATAAAAATAACCCTGCGGAATATGAAACAAGATTTGAACACTTTCAGGTAGATCATCTTACTTTATAATACCACCTATATTAAATTATTTTTTCAGTTTATCTTACGCTTTATTTAAATTTTGTGGTGTAGATTCAAATGCTAATCACGAACTACTCGGTAAAATTCCAAATAATATTTTTAACTCCTCTATTAACCTTAAATTTATATAATTTATCAAGTAGGCTTATAAAACTAATATTTTGTAATTATATCTTTATATAAAATACAGAATGATATGTATTTATAATAATTATTATATGTTGCATAACATTTTTTCATACAAATTTTTAGACCTAAACAATTGTTAGTCTCATGTATTCAAGTAATGCAATTTTTTTGTGATAACTAGGCATCAGTTCAAGAAATTTATGAGCTTAACTCAGCATCAAGAGGGCCAGAACAGTACAGAGCCAAATATGGGCTAACTCATCTCTCAGACATGTCAAAATTGGAGTATAAAGAACTCCATTTATCAGACGAACAACCAAATAGAAGAGGCTCCCATCAACGAAGGGATCCACCTGTGACTTTATCAAATATGGATAGCAAGGATCTATATTACACTGATAAAGATAAAAGGCCTCCTTCACAAGATAATATATACATTATTATTAGACATGAAAGAGCAGTTTCTTCACTTCCTATGCAAGTTGATTGGTAAGTGAGTTTTTATGTTTGGATAACATAATATCCTTTTACTTATTTTATTCAACAATAAGTTAAGTTTTTTATGTTAATATGGTTTATGTTAATATTTTTATTCAGATCCCCAGCCTTTGTATTTTTTATAAGCATAAAATATTAAATTTAGAGGTTTCATATAAAATTCAGAATATATTAAATAATAAGTTAATTTAAATTATTTAAAATTAAAAGTAATATACAAACATTACTTTGCCACAATGCTAAGGTTATTGAGAATATAGAATTACTTAAAACAAGGTCAATACTTAATACTATATATATATATGTATAGCTCCATTGAAACTTCCTGTTGGACACAACTTATTGCAATGTCTCTGATTACTTATTCAAAAGGTTGTCTCTGTATTTCCTTTTCTCTTATTGCTGTCGGCCGTACAATCTTTACAGCTTAACACGGTTTTTTGGTGTCTTAACACGGTCACATGAATTAATTTTAGCCGCGACGGGTGTCTCTTGCGAGACACTAACCTCGGCTTGGGCCGTCGCGGGGTCATAGGCCGCCTGAGCAGCTAGTTGGAAGATCACCGAAGTGAGTCTTGCCAAATATATAAGTCAACGCCTCCGTGTCCGGCCGAGGCGGTTGTTATCGTGGTCTCCATACAGAACCCTACCATATAAGTTTATGTTAGTTTCCTCTCGGGAGGCTTATTATTAGCTATTGTCATGGAATCATCCGGATTGTGCAAGATGTGTTTGGGTCTTTATTCAAGGGTATTTAACTGTATGAGTCAGAATATCGGAGATTCTTGAAATTATATTCGGTCAAAGCGGCGTAAAAAGCCAGCAATACAACCAAAGCGCGTATTATGACGCGTTTCTTCATGGGCGGCGCGGCGCGGGCGGTGATTTCTTAATATAAAGTAGCCCCGCCTGCTCCGTTTCACTGTACTCTACACCTTAAAAAAATTGCAAGTGAAATTGAAGATCTCATCTTGATTCCGTCACCTTCCAGACAGACAACACATAGCTATTGCACAGATAAAAAAACTCGACAAAGTAGAGTTGCTAATAACCGGCGTATAATATCTAACGATTTCATTCATCTGCATTGTATACAATGCACGATAAGTAATAAATAATGCATTCCTTGCTATAAGTGAGCATATCTTGGTGTGGAAATTAGAAATTTTTTTATAATGGTTTGGCTAGACGAAGAAAACGATATATTACATTATAATCGCACATGTAAATACATTTTAAGAACTACTTATACAATTCTTCCTACAATTAAATATAATAATTTATTTATTTATTTAAAACATTAAAAACTTCCAAACGATAACGATTTATAACTTTTAATCATTTATCACTATCAAACAATGACAATTTTTCTCTGGTCTTTCCCATGAGAGAAGCCTGATGCTGACGATCCTCAGGCATGAGTCTGAGGATCGTCAGCATCAGGCTTGTAAGTCTGACTCTTTCTTCTACTGCCCCAGATTTGAGAATTATACTCCAAGGTCGCTGTAGCCCCATTGGTCGGTTGCCAGACCGGTAGTATGGTTATACTGCTACGGCTTGGTTGCCAGAGAATTGTGAGTTGTATAGGAGCACGTCGGTGCTTAGTGGGCGCCAACATCAACAATTCATGATTAAAAACTACGCGGGCAGATGAGCTTGACTATTAGACCGGATACGATGTAAACGCCGAACTCCCCAGACCATGAGAAAATATGTTGAAAAATATAGAGTAAAGTAGGCATGATTGATATAATCACTTATGTTAGTAATTTTACAGGCGCGCTAAGGGCGTTATAGGTCCAGTGAAAGATCAAGGGTTGTGTGGTGCTTGCTGGGCATTCAGCACCATAGGAACTATGGAAGCAATGGCTGCTATTACTTCTGGAAAGTTCCAGCCGCTAAGTGTTCAGGTGAAAGATTTTATGCTGTTAATTGTAAACTTATAATAGAGTTCTCATTGATACCTGTTGTTATTACTAAAAAGTTATTCTATCTTGGTATCTTAATAAAAGAAACCGATTTTCATCTGTTTTAATCCTATACGATTAAGGAAGATTCATGTCAGCACGATCTGTATTCATTACGATGATCAGTTAGGCAGTTTAGATTAGAAATTTATAACGCATTTGTAGTTAGAGGTAACTGGCGGCTGTTCTTGTTTTCCTTTACAATTCATTCTTTCACACAAAGTATTCTTTTATATATATACAAACGTCTATAAAGGCTTCCAAATTAAGCTACAAGCAATAGGATTAGTCAATACTATTTATTATTAACAACTGGGTGAAATATCGCCGCCGTAAAATTACCTAACTTCAGCCCCGGATCTTCAATTTTTTTTAGGATTTTGCCGCCCCCTGAATTTGCCGCCCGGGGCACAGGCCCCGGCTTGCTCACCCCTAGATCCGGGTCTGCCTAACTTCAAGCTGTTCACTCTACGGCGCAAACAAAAAACGCAAAGCAAAAAAACAAATTGGTGTATTAATTCTTATATTAAATAAAAAATGAGTTATAAACAGGACAGGCGTACAACAGAGAACGGAATTTAATATTGTTATAGAATTATTTGATTCTACATGAATAAATTACACTTATCCTTGACTTTAAATAGTAATAATAGTTTAGTCGAGACTATCGAGGGCTCCTTAATCGTTCTTGTGTTCGTTGAACTTTCATAACGGAATCTTAATAAAATTTAATTGCAAAAAAATACGCTTTTTTGAAATTCAATTTTGAAAGCAGAAACTGACTCAATACAAAATAACTTATTGTTTTGGTAGATTTAAAATAAAAATAAAATACTGATAGTCTTTTTTCTGTGTTTAAAGGAAATTTATAATGTTGAGTGACTTACTCTTTTGTTTCAGACGTTAATAGAATTTATTTAGAATATTGTGAAATTTTGATATATAATAAGCCGTCTTACTAGTTTCTAGAGAAACTATAAGAAAATTTAATTTAGTTTTATTCTGTGTGGCTTAACTTTTTTTAAAATATGTGCGGTGTAGTAACCTTAAGTAGCTTAAAGAGCTTGCATCTGTAATTCGATGCAACTTGCACATTTTTTAGGTTTCGCATAGATTATGAAGTCTGAACAATGAACCAAGGGAAAATGTGATTGATTTGAAGAAACTATTTAGATTAAAACTCTAGTATTAATTCAAGTAGTAAAAATGAAGCATAAATGACCTAATGAATTATAAAAACATAATTAATGACAAACTAGCGGGAAATAACTAATTTATAATAATTTAAAAAGCCGACAACGCAACCAATGCGCGCACTGTAGCGCGGTTGTAAATGGGCGGCGGTGTTCTCTCACCAAATAGGAGACCCACTTGTTTTTGGTTGAATAAAAAACCAGTTCAAATTTTACAAAATATCTAAGATCAAGATTTAATATAATCCGTTTGACCTTGTTCAAATGAAAAAAGTCACGATAACTGCATATTTATACATTTAAAAATAACAATATTAAAATAATATATAATAACTAGGAATGTTTGAAAGTCTACATCGAGTGAAGCTTTTAATATTTGTAATAATAAAGTAATTAAGAATGAGTATAAAGACGTAGTTCTTATTTGATATTTATCTTAACGCGGTTCATACACATGAAACAAAAAACATTGTGCTCTCTTCGCTATATTATATTCTATGAAACTCTTGTCATTATAATTAATGTTTTCTTTAACGTGTACACAATCCATTGCAGTGAGCCGGGGCGGTAATTTGTCTGTATTGTAAATACATAATTATTTATTACTAGTACGCCACTCACCGGAGCGTAGATAACAAGACAGTGCACACAATATAATAATAAATTATAGCTTATATATTATTTTTTTAAGGTATAGCGGATAACTGAGCAGTTGGTCTTCTATATGGTAAGAAAACATCGCCGCCCATGGACAACCGCGCCACAGTCCGCGCATTGGTTGTGTTGCCGCCTATTTACGCTGCCTAGTTTGAATACTTATTAAACCAATTAACAAGGAGGTCCTCAACATGAAATGATGTTTGTTTGTCTTTCATGCGAAAGCTACTGATCTTTGCAATACTCATACATAAGAGGATATCGGAGGCCCTTAAAAGATGCCGCTTACGTGGCGTATAAAGCCGGCAACACAACTTAGGACTATGTTCTCGTACTCGTTTCTCGTACCATATAGAAGAACACCCACCTGCTCCGTTGTCCACTATACCATAAAAAAATAATGCGTCCAAAGAACTTTTGGCTTTTTTATTTTAATAAGATTAAAAAATATTTTTACAGGAGGTAATAGACTGCGCGGGCCTGGGGAACAGTGGGTGCGCCGGTGGAGATATATGCTTATTACTGGATTGGTTGACTATCACCAAAGCTGTGGTCGAAACGGAATCAGAGTATCCCTTGAAACTGACCAATAGTGTCTGTACGATGAATAAAACCGCGACCGGCGTTCGTGTCAAGACATTCACTTGCAACGAGTGAGTATCGTGCCACATCTAAATACCTTTTACTCTATAGTCTATACATTGGATTGATATTTTTTTTGTAGCTGGATAACCGCTCATGGATAATCGCGCGCGCGTTCTTCGGTTGTGATGTCGGCCTTTTACGCAAGTGTAAAAATAAAGCATAAACAACAAAGCGTATACAACTTTGGGTTGCCGTTATATTCAATCACTCAGTGATACTTATACAATACAAGTACTATTTCGTTCTGATCTGTGAGCCCGATCGGTCAGGGCGAGCCGGCCTCAATAAGTACGTCAGCATGGCTCTCTCAAGACAATGTTGAGACATTCGACTGGCCACTGACACGCCTCCAAAGACCGAATAATTGTTCCATTTTTGTTCTAAGAGGGTGATTTAGTGTGGGTAAGGGTTTTGAAATCTTTCTAATGTTATTAAAACTTCTATTTTCAGCTTTACAAAAACGGAGGAGAAAATATTAGAACTGATAGCAACTCATGGACCGGTCGCCGTCGCTGTGAATGCACTTACCTGGCAGAATTACCTCGGCGGAGTGATACAATTTCATTGCAGGTAAAGAATACTTTTTATATGCTTTTAATAAATGAAAAGTCAATATTTTTTAATTATTGTAGCACTATCTGTTGAGTTTAATTTAAATTACACATATGTATATCTAATTATAAACAATTTTCGTCTACAAGAAGCGATGAAGAGTAAATGTATAGTTAATTGTAGTAAAATGAAGACAGCGTTTAGGTGCTAGATGGGAAAAATGTATCTCATTTACTTTGTTGTATTGATTTTGTGTTAATTATTGAACGAATTATTTTATGTTTAAGAAGTGGTTTATAATTTTTTCAGCGGTGCGCCAACAGACCTCAATCATGCTGTGGAACTAGTAGGTTATGATTTAACGGCTGATGTACCTTATTACATAGCGAAAAACTCTTGGGGACTAAACTTTGGACTCGAAGGATATATTAATTTGGCCATTGGCTCCAATATCTGCGGATTGGCTAATGAAGTTGCATCCATCGATGTGTCAATTTAACCCCTAGATGATTGATTGGTAGCTTTATTTTCAAAATATATTATTATTTATTACAAATACAGTGTAAACTCCATGTAACGTCCCTCGATTGAACGACAAACTCTCTAAAGCGTCGAAATCAATTGGCTTTAGTTGGTTTAGCTTTTCTTCCATCCACCTTTTCTTCTCTCCATTTAACGACAACTCTTTATAACCCCATAAATGCACAGTCCCTTCAGTGTCGTTATATAGAATTTACACTGTATCTCCAATTTCAATGAATCTCTGCGTCCGTATTAAATATTAGGTTTTTATATTTGAAAAGGAGACTGATATTATACTCTTTTCTAATTGTATATTCATGAGTAAATAAATAGAAACTAATGAAAAAGCTTATATTTTAATATACGATAAAAGTGGATGTGAAATCATGTATATTTCGGTTTTTATATTCTGAGATGTACTGTTAAACAATATTTTAAATAGTTGTATGAATATATTTTTCTTTCTTCATATTTGAATACCCTTAGTATTTGTTCTTGCCAGCACTTAGAATAAGCTTGATATTTGTGTCACAAAAACTTATTTATCTATATTATGTAGTTGAAACATCTATGTATGAATCGTTTGCTATTACTGATTGAATACTTTGATAATATTTACATAATGTTATGCTTTATCCATTCCTATTCTTGTTAATCATTATTGTAAATGTAATTGTTTTATAAATTTTGTGACTCGATCCATCCATGAAAAAGAGTGCCTTCTTGTATATAATGTAAGGAAAGCCTGTTTAAGAGAATTCCATAACATAATAATTAAAATTTAATAATAATCGTAAAGAAATTTTACTTTCTAAAAAATAGTTTCTCGTTAGCTCTCTTATGATTATTTTTATTAATTACTTAATTTACTCTATGTGTTTTCATGTTTTATATATACTGTTTAAGATGTAGTTAAGTTTTATCATATCTTTTTTTTTAAATTACTAACACTGTTGGCATAAGGCCTTTACAGCTTCTCGCGGACTTTTGGGGCGAGAGTTGGTTTTGTGCCGCGACTAGCGTAAGGGCGTCTCCTGCTAGACTCGGCTTGAGCCGTTGCTGGAACGTTGGCCGCCCGAGCGGTCTTTGATATCTGGTAAGAAGTTTTATATGAAGGTATCAGTTGGCAATTGTCAACAGACGAAAACATAATATTAATAAAATTATGGTTACCGTTCTGATAATTAAACCACTATTGGGTAGCTATTACATTATTTGTAATCAGATATGATATAAAACATAGGTACTATAGTACCTATTACCTAGGTACTATAGTACCTATGTTTTATATCATATCTGATTCCAATTTTATAATTTAATATAAAAATAATGAAGACGAAAATGTATACTCTGAAAGTGCCTTAATTTTATAAGATTTTTTATACATAAACATGTTTTTTATACTGTGTTTTATTTACATTTTTCTAATATTTTCCTACTGTCCATCTTCTATTATTCTATTATATTTGAATGAATTTAAGATTATAACCTGTATAGTAATAAACAATGGCAGTCATAAAATAAGTTTACGTAAAGCAGTTGACACCGCCCACGGTAATAAAAAAAATATAGAGACATTCCTAAGATTCGTAGGTAACTTGATGAACTCAATTTTTCAAACGAACTCAAGGTTATAGGGATTGGTCATTGCTCTGAACATAGACGCGAGTGGAATTATACTAAACTTCACGTTGTAAACAGTTTCAAGTATCGCCTCTCAACTAATAAACATTAAGATAACAGGATATCATACAATAAACTGTTGATACTATTTGCAGAGTACACTTTGTCGTAAGTTTTTTTACTAATAATATCCATGGGTTTGAATGTTTATACTAGCTTATTTAAGTATTAAAGTAATTTATAATAGAGTAGGCGTAATATTTGAGTTTTGATGAAAATTCATGCGGGTATATGAAATATCTTAATTACATATTTCGATTTTTATGTGGTTGTTTTATACCACAACAATATCAGTGAAATAGGTATTCATTGCTTCAACCAGAGCCGCATTGAAGTTATTGAAGCCCCATAAGAACTTCAAGATAGTTACTTTCTTCAAGCTTAATTAGACATTTTTCAATTTCATCGATGACCAGAAAAGAATATTGATTATATAAAAAAGAGTGTTACTTTAAATATGTGTACTGTTTCAGGATGTGGTACTACAATTAATTGTTTTTCTTATGATAATTAACACTTGTACCTAAAGGTAATAGTAAAATCTAGAGAAAATAAAATTGCAATTCTAAAAACCAGCAGTTTTATATAAAAGTACTTCTTATTACCATTCTTTTAACACCAAGTTAGGTGCGTAGTATATACATGACATTCATAAATTGCGAAGCCTCAACACTGCAGAGTGCCCTAGAAAAGTGCACACGTCCAATTATATAATGTATAAATATGAATTGTTTTATATTTACAATTTAGTAGATGGTTGGCAATTGAGTAAGTTTAGACTTTCGGGAATTCTAATATGTAGCCTTAGGTATATTGTTTGGAATTTTTATGTCTTTCAAAAATATACATTTTAATCAAATGTAACGACTTCTGATCTATCTACATACCTGCATTGTATAGCTATTATGATATTAAACAAAATCAACCAGGTTTTGATTACATTGAAATTATTAATACATTTATTATAAATATGTATTCGGAGATATAAAATTAAATTACTAAATCAACTCAATCATTATACCATTTATTTTATTATATTACCGATTATTACCTATAAATAAAAATAGATATATTTTAATTACAATATAAACAAAAGTTTATATAATAGTATTTCATTATAGAAACTAGTGATCTGGATAAATAATGGTGCATTTATCTGAAGAGGATTTTGGGACCTTCAAGAACGAACCTGTGAAGAAATTCACCTGGTACACGGATAGCGGCATCGCTATATCGGCCATCTCTTACGGAGCAATCATACAATCTATTCGGGTAAGCAGAATATTTAATATAACGTATGTTTATGTTTTATTGTATGATGTAATAATAATACTTATTGAGGTTAACAATGAATAGTATGATTATTGTATTTCTTGTAAAGATCGAGTCCTTTTTTTTATTCTATAGCGGACAACGGAGCAGGTGGGTTTCCTATATGGTAAGAGATACTATATGGTACCTTTACTTACTTAAATACATACTTTCCTATATGGTACACCGCTGCCCATGAACAGACACGTCATAGTTACCGGCTTTTTAAGCCGCTTAAGCAGCACTTTTAAGGGCTTCCGATATTCTCACTTTGCGAAACACAGTACAAGTACCGTTTCACGCTGAGTATTCTGTGAGCTCGTGGTATCACTTCCGATGAGCCGGCCCACTTAGTGTGTCAGCATATGCTTCAGCATGGTTCTCCCACGGGTTTTATTATTATATGATAATAATAACACTCGTTGAAGTTAACAATTATTACTTTCTTAAATTAAGATCAAATCCTTCAGATATTAAAATAAAACGGTCAACCAAATTATTAAATGATTTGACTATACAGAACGGTATTTTTATAATACACCATTATGTTTAAGCTAAATTTTTGTTCTCCTTAGGTACCTGATAAAAACGGTGTCGCTTGTGATGTAGTACTAGGATTCGATGACATTGAAGGATATGTTACCAGAAACACTCCGCACTTAGGAGGTACAATCGGACGATGTGCGAATAGAATTGGTGGAGCCACATTTCAAATAGACGACAAGATCTATCAAGTCGCCCAAAATATTGGGAAAGATCACTTGCATGGTGGTATTACCGGTTTCGATCAGGTGAATAAGTTTAAAACAATATATCATAAACGGAATTGGTGTTTTTAAAAGAAATGAGGCATGTTCTGAGTAGCTGTTTGGATTAATACCTGCAGCTGAATTAAACCCTCGTACATCGAGGCGGAATATAAAGTTTCATTCGTATCATCTTGATGTTTGTCTTTCCACCCCTGAGTGTTTTCAAAGCATTTTTATTTACAATTTTATTTTATGTTCCTCAGTAGTGACTGAGGAATATAAAAAAGAGCGTATATATCTCTAAAAGGCCGGCAAAGCACCTGCCGCCCTGACAGGGCTGAGGGTGACCATGGGCGTACGACCACTTATCCTTCGTGAGTCTCCTGCTTATTTACCACCTTTTTCATAAAAATACATGCAATATGTTATACGTTGCAGGTAAACTGGAACTCCACAGTAAATGGGAACAAGGTAATATTCAGCTACCTTTCAAAAGACGACGAAGAGCATTATCCTGGTAATCTCATCACCAACGTGATTTATGAAGTCAAGGACGATGAGCTACATGTCCATTTTGTGGCCAGCACTGATAAGAAGACCGTGGTTAATCTGACCAATCACTCGTATTTTAATTTGGCCGGCCACGATGCTGGCGCTGAAGCGCTCTTTGACCATGTCATCATGATGAATGCCGATCAGTAAGATAATGTTAAATTTTGTTTTTCTCAACGTTTATAGATTTTTCGGCTATCACACACGCATTTAATGCCAAATTTTAAATAAATAATAGGTTATCATAAATTGTTTATTAAGATCAGAATTTTTTTAATACGGTTTCTCGCTGTCTTTACAACTTAATACAGGCTGAGGGTGCGGAAGCAAATACAAAACCCTACTTGGTTACCGTAATTGGATCAACCGGATCGTGTGTGAAACAAATATGGGAATATTCCCACTTACTAGTATGACACTTTTTATAAGATAAGGGAACTTTACTATGACCTTTTATTTTACGTTTTATAGAATAACTGAAACGAACGAAGAGTCAATTCCCACTGGTCGACTTCTAAAAGTTGGTGGAACACCATTTGACTTGCGCGTGCCCATACGACTAGGAGATGCGATGAAAAAAGGCGACAAGCTCTTTGATGATAACTTCTGCATTAACCAATTTGGAGATAATGTACGTTAATTATAATGTTTATCGTATCTTATAGACACCTTTTTGATATTGATTATTATTATCGTGTCATTTAATACTTTCGTTATTTACGAGGAAGGTTTTTCAGATAACATCCTTGTTCAGAGAAAAATTAAGAAAACATTTGGACATTATTCAATTTACCTATAACTTTCAGGAACTAACCTTCACGTCTCGCGTAACGCACCCAACGTCAGGCAGGTACCTCGAAGTATTCACCAATCAGCCAGGTGTACAGCTTTACACAAGCTATTTTCTGCCTGCCCCCACCGAGTCTGCTCTTGTCGGAAGAGACGGCGTTGGCTACAGACGTCATGGAGCTTTCTGCTTGGAAACTCAGAATTACCCAAATGCTATCAATCATAGAAACTTTCCCAATGCTATTTTGACTCCGGGAGACATATACGATCATAAAGTTATTTACAGATTTGGGACTGTGGAAAATAATAGGCCGCATGTTATATCGGTGTGATTATTATATTTTTAACGAGATTTTCATGCAATAATAAAATTATAAATGCAAACTAATCTATATGTTTTCATTTACTGAGACTGAATATATAAGGAAATACTAATAAAACAGCATTTAACTTAAAATTATGTAATTCATTAAAAAAATACACTGTGTTAACGAATTTATAATATAGACACAAATATATTTAATTTTTAATAACTTTTATCTAAATAATGCTATCGTGGAGACATATGATATGATACGAAATACCACAATAAATGATATATGTCGTTATCACTAAGAAACATTAGGAACTTTTATAGAGTATCATATACACATTAGTAATAATTGGAGCGGAGTTGTTTTTAAAATAATTGATCGAAATATTTTAATATCATTAATCAAACGTAATTTAAGAACAGAGTAATTGTATTTATTTATAAAGTTTGACTTTTGAGAGTACATATTTTATTCATAATTCGAGTTTTTCGATGGCAATTTCATTATTTTTAACACTGCCGTTTTCCTTAATTTTTCCTCCCCACGTGAGGTTTAGATCGCGTTTCATCTCGTCATCTAGTGGAGGGATCAGGGCGCGAGGTAGCAGGAAGGTGGATAGATTGAAGAGGTCCAGAAATATTTTGTAACGGTCGCTGAAACGAAATTTGATTACAACATTAAACTGTTTGTAAGAAGTATATGATTTTTCCCATATCAACTATTCTAGAGTCTGTCAAATAGAGCGGGTCGGTTTTAATAATGTGTGGCGGCCATTTTGTTTCGGCGCCATCTGCCAAATCTGTTTTTTATTATTCAGTCTTTGATGCCAAATCACCATGGCAAGTTAATTTATTCGTTAGTGCGAACGTTGCGCCTATTTTTTGGCAGATGCGGTGGCCCTTCAAAACCTACTTTCCAATTGATTATTGATTGATTAGTGAACATATTTGACACAACCAGTTCGGTAAACAACCAACACCTTTACGTCAAAGGAACGCCAGATCAGCAGAGAACATCACCGCTGTACGTGAGAGTGTTCATGAGACTCTGAGGCAGTTGATTTCTCGCCGTGCACAAGAACTCGGCCTATCACGTACTTAAATTCAAAGAATTTTGCGTCGGGACTTGGACCTGCATCCGTACAAGATCTAAGTGACTAAAGAGCTCAAACTAAATGACCGTAGACAATGCCTAATCAATAAATTCTTCATCTGTAGATATTGTTATTTTATATTTGTAATAGCTATTGAACATACTAATGCACTCAGTACATTGACTATATTTAAGAGTATGGTGTATTTTATTATTATTTTTATTTTATAGCACACAACGGAGTAGGTAAGATATATATGGTAAGAGAACACCACCGCCCATGAACAACCGCGCCACAGTCCGCGCATCGGTTGTGTTGCTTGGAAGGGATCGCTTTGAGCGATAAGGCCACCCATTAAACTTCTATTTTTGATGTAATTTTCCAATCTCTGTATATATTTCTTTTGGTATACAATAAAGTGTCTATTTATCTATCTAAGTACTTACCTAAGAGTAGAACGTAAGTATTGATATCCCGATGAACCTCCAGTACCGAGCTGCTGAGAGCCAATCATACGCTGAACCATTATTACATGGTTGTCTGAGAAAAATAAATAGATTTTATCACAGAGATATAATAACGTTAAGTTGTGAATAAGATGCGCTCTATCAGCTTGGCATATGAGTGTTTCTATGACATCGAACCTAATAAGAAAGGTCTAATTTTTTAAAATTTAGTTACAATTGATAAAGATCTTTTTATAAAATGTAGCTAACGAGATTTGTGTAATAAAAACACTGAATGTTTGTTTTTAGAGCCTAAACAAGGTTATTCTGCACATTCCTTCACGGTTTATTATTATCAAGATATTCAACAGATTTTATTTCTTCTGTTGGTAAATAGATTTATATTTCAGCAAAAGTTATTTAGATTACCGCTTATATATGGTTTTATAAAATCTCTTAATCCCATTTTCTGGTTATTTTTTTTACATGTAAAGAGACAGAGAGATAGCCCACTGTAACCCATCCGAAATATTACTGGCTTTGTTATTTATGATCCTAGATGAAATAAAAATCTATAAAAAATATCTAATAAACGTTTACGACTTATCTATTGTAGAAAGTTGACAAATAAGTTAAGAAATATGTAATTAAAGTAATTATGTACTTACATCGCCATTTCGTAATAAGACTATCCATATCCATGAGCAGGGTTAGCAGTTGATGAGGCTGGGAGAAGCGAGGTTCGTCGCGGTAGAACGTTATCATAATGGCACCCTGCAGTGCCTTGTGAGATAACCTGATCATATAGACGCCATAAACTTTTTTAATTAGCGCGTTAGTTTCAAATGTTCACCTTCATCAATTTTTATTTTTTTATGGTATAGGGATCAACAGAGCAGGTTTAACTCACAGAATACTCTGCGTGAAATAGTAATTGTACGTGAAACGGTGTCTCTACTGTTTCACTGAGTGAGGATATCGGAGGTCCTTAAAACTGCCGCTTCATTTTATAGGAGGCCCATTTTTTTATAATACATCAGACAACGGAGCAGGTGGGTCTTATATATGGTAAGAGAACACCAAACTCATGGGCAACTGTGGAACAATCCACGCATTGATTGTGTTGCACGCTTTTTATACCGCTTTACGGCATTTAGAAAGACCTCTGAAATCCTCACTCAGTCAGCGTAACACTTAGAAAATTATATTCGTCAGCATCGACAATAGAACGCGATAGCTCTCGCTTCGTGATAAACTTAATATAATATAAAACTTAATAAACTATTTAGGTACGAGGCTGTCTATGATTTTTTTGTATTTCTCCTATTTTATTATTAAAACGTCTATTAATGTCTTTTAAATATGAGAAGCATAATATAGAAACAAGACACTAATGGAAATTTGATAAATTGGTTAATGTACACTAAATCTTCGTCTGTGATTAAATATTGCTTTTATAGATGTTTCTTTTGTATAACTTGTTTTATATTTACACATGTTATACATGTTCCGGCAACGTACCCGTGACTCTTCAAGGGCTCGAATGTACAAAGGCGGAGTACCGCTTATCCTGAGTGAACCTATATACCTTCCTTTATATATACCTTCTTTCTCCCCTGGAGCGAAGTGCGTCATGAACAGCCGGATCAAAGATCGATCTGTAGATTTCCCGACGATTTTCTACGTCTTGAAGGCGGTGACGGCGCACTCCTTCGTGTGGTTCACTCTACAAAGAAAGAATTTAACTCATTACATTGAGAAAATAAAGTCATTTTTCATATAAAATTACTATAAAGATAATTATGGATTTATTAACGAACATTTCGTTTATTAGAAAAATATTTAATAAATAGGTATCAATCACCCTCAGACCTTACTAAAATCAAATATTTTCTTAAAAAACAAATTTTCAAGTAAAACGAAGGTTTTACATATCAGATATGAGATTAAATAATATAAATTTACCATAGCTGCTTCAATGTCCTCAGCTAGAACTTTCTCGACGACAACCTGAAATTTTCCCCAGAAATCGAACCCGTGAGTATCCAAACCAGGTGTGCGCTCTAACCACCGTTCGATCAGCGCTAACAATGCAGGCTCTTCTTCAGATCTGAAAGATAAATACACTATCATAGCAATGCAACATAGCATACAAATAAATGCACATTTTAATATATCTACTAAATTTTTTTGTATGTTCATTAACCTATTATGGCTTTTGAGTAACGTTCCTTTGTTTATATCTATTATAAATACATCTAAAGGCTGCAAAAACTCGTAGATTATTTTACTAGAATAGCTTCAATGTTAGTTAAATATCAAAACTTACTTTTTCAAAGCCACCTTTGCTTCTGGATCATCTCCAAGTACGGCTTGATAATTTTGATTGTATTTAACGCGCAAAGCTTGCTTTAGACCCAACTGCAATAGTAATTCAATTAACATCAATACATTTATATTGAATCTTACAAAACAAATACTCAGAAATAACGATAAAAAGATAGATTTCTTATTTAATAAATATGTAGAATGTTTAAATAATGAATGGAGAGATAATAAATAATTTCCAAACAATAAACTCGGCTTACCTTATTCTCAAGAAGTCTGAATTGTAAACTTTGGAAACCAGAAGCTGGTCGAAGGTACTGCCTGAAGTCCATAAAGTCTAGAGGAGTCATGGTCTCCAAAATCATTACCTGGTCTACGAGTAACTGGAAAGTTAATAATCATCATATTAGGTATAATTTACTCAATCAAGAATGACTATTTTACGTGATGAAGTTAATCTATGTTTTTTTGCTCGTACTTTAGCACGATTTCTATTTCTATCGACTTCTGTCTTAATGACTACATTTTGTCAAAGTTTTAACAATCGCATGTTATGCTTAACTAACATAGAAAAATGCATAGAAATATAGGTATTATGTTTATGTTACGATAAACAAAGAAAGTGCCAATTACATACCACCATAATACCTAATTCAACAACTAAGCAAAATAAATCAAATATTATCCAAAATATTAAAAATAATTATTAATATTTAGTTTAGGTATTTGTTTTTAAAAGTTATTTGGTACTCTAAGTAAAACAAAAATTAATATCATAACAATAATTTTAATTTGATTACTAGTTAATTTATGCATTGAATTTTGAAGCTATTCTAAGCTTATTTCATCTTCAAAACCTTAAATATCCTTAATGTATCTGAATCATTATACACTATCAATATATTTTTTTTGTTGATAATAATACGTCATCCATATTTATCAAAACATACGTTTCCGATGTCAGAAGTCAACTCATAAGATAGTGTGGTTATTTAAACAAATATTTTGATCATCGTTTTTGTCCATTTATAAGAAACGAGTGTGTATCATATTAGTAATATGTAGTATGTGATCAGACTACATTTTGGTTCAAACAGAACATGTATCTACCTACTACAGGTTATAATTTTAAAACTTTAAATTTACCAAAGAGAATAAAGCTATCTAGAGTTAAAAATAATTTTTTGGACATTGTAAGTACAAAAAAGTTGTAGGTACCTTTAATATAAGAACAACTCTGTTCATCCGTTTTAGGATCTCCATGGTGTGACTTTCATCCAAACCTTCAACGTTCAGCATTGATCTCACGGAATCCACTTCAAAGATTATTTGCTTGAACCATAATTCGTATGCTAGAATCAAATACAATTATTTTAAACCAAGGATATTAGTAATGCGATGTGAATTATTTTCCCTCACGTATCCATGGTCGGTAATTATGAATTTTAATCCTTATTGAACGCCACGTAGCTAAGTGGTTTAATAGGTTTACCACGAAGCGAGAGGTATTGGGTTCGAATCATGGTCTGGAGAATTATAAAATTATAATTTATTCGGTCTCTGGAAGGGCTTGACAGTAGCTGGGCAAGTGTCTTAATACTGTCGCAACCGTGGAACAGCCATGCTGAAGCATATGCTGACGCACTAATTGGGCCGGCTCGTCCATAGTGATACCACGGACTCACAGAATACTCAGCGTGAAACGGTACTTAGACTGTGTTTCGCAGACAGAATGAGGATATCGAAGGCCCTTAAAAGTGCGGCTTAAGCAGTGTAAAAAGACGGCAACACAACCAATGCGCGGACTATGGTGCGGTTGTTAATGGGCGGCGGTGCTCTTACCATATAGGAGACCCATCTGCTCCGTTGTCTATTATTGACCGAAACAGGAATTACTATTTTGGTAAGGCGCCATACAAATGAGACAAATCTGTGTTTATGGAGTGCATTGAACTTTAATAAAAATATAAATTGTATTAAGAGTGAAGTGAAATTTTTCATCTCAATTAATCGTTTTCGTAAAGGCAAAGGAAAAAATAAAAAAAGGAAAAAATAAAAAAAAGAAGATTAAATTGAATACCTTGATGTGTTATAATGAACAAATGTTCATCATGAACAGGCTTTGAGGTCTCAGCACTGAGCATACGTTGGGCATCTAAAAGCTTGTCCAACTTTAAATATTCCCCATATAGCATTCCAGCTTCATTGCCAAGATGGCTGCCATCCTGCCCTATATCTTCTAGATCTGATCTGAAAGTTATCATTTTTGAAACGTTAATTTATTATTTTACAATAGGTCAGGATCAAAATGGAAATCATAAGATTATATATTATTATATAATCATAATTAGTTAATTACTATATTCCGAAATCGTGTTTAGCTTTCTTGATATGAGTAACGTTACTTGGAATACAAATTAAATACAACTTGCGACACATAAATTACTAATAGACTAGGCAGATGTCGGTACTCCATTTACGGCGTAAGAACAACGAGATTTTTTATTATATTTATTGCCAATTTACACAATATTATTACAAATTATGGCCTATGTGTTAATCTGACCTATAAATTGCAGTGTCAGTAAAATACGTTCGGTAATTATTGTGTGAAAGATTAAAAATAACGACTTTATAGACATTTAGATGTTAAAATATTACTCAATTTAGTTTAAAACCCACTTCATGATTTGTAAATCTCTATTAGGAAATAGTTTAATGTTTTGAATAATTTCGATAATGTTTTTTTTAAAGATTAGCTGTATCATTTACGCATTTTATTTGCAAAACCTTGATACAATATTGTAATTTATAGATGTTTTTTTAAATCTGGTTTTTACCAATCTGTATTGCTTATTTATTGCCCAGACTAAGAAACTACTCATTATGTTAATTAGAAGGAATTGTTTTCCTTATAGTAGAAATTATTTTTGTAGATCCATTTACGTTCGAGGTTTTAATTAAAAAAACACTATGATAAATTTCACTAAAACAATACAAGAGAAACTTATGTCGAAAGGCTTCGGACAAAAAGGAAAACCA
>DWCF01001036.1:0-34875 GCA_018230265.1 Delias oraia
TATATAATTATTATTCATACGTTTTCGCCAATTACGTATAGCTTTTATATATCTTGCTTGGATTGCATTTTTTTTTAAAAACGTTTGATTAAAAAGCTGTTACCTATATAATTATAAATTATTCTATTTAATTAAATATAAATATAATAAATATTCTGTTTATATTATGTAAATATGTTAGTGTAAATAATCCTTTAGTATCTACGTAGCAGCGCTACAGATAGTCTTTTTTTTTATAGTATAGTGGGCAAAGTAACAGGCGGGTTTCCTCTATGGTAAGTGCTCGTCGCCAACCATGGACAACTGCGCCTCAATCGGCATTTTGATTGTGTTACCTTTTTAAGCTGCTTAAGCGATATAATTAGGCGACGTAAAAAGCCTGCAACACAACCAATGCGCGGACTGTGTTGTTAATGTGCGGCGATGTTACCAAATAGGAGACCCACCTGCTTCGTTGTCTGCTATAGAATAAACAATAAAGTTCCTCCAATATCCTCACTCAGCGAAACACAGTACAAGTTATGTCATATGAAAATGTCTTTAAAAAATACATTCTGAAATGGATGGACGGTTTTTATATAGGTTATTCGTTCATGGAACATAGGTGGTTCGTTCGTCAATTTAAATGAATGTATCCATTCAAATTTTTTCAATGCTTTGTTTTTAGGAACACTCGACTGAAATCGTGTTTTGAATCTCAGAGGGTATATAAAATTAAAAAAAAATATTTTGTCGTCTTAGCAAAAATTTCAGAAACTGTATGTAATATTATTATTGTAAGTATGGGCTTTTGAAGTTTCAATTTCGTAAAAATTGTCGCTGAATTACAAAAAAGCTCTTTTAATACAAAGTGTTGGGTTGATGCTAAAAAGCCGTGCCTCACAGAAAGATGCAAGATGACCTAAAAAGTGTCCTTATACTTTGATAGTATGTCTATGAATGCTTTCAAATTTTTCAAACCAAAGTATTAGAGAAGGAAACTATATAACGTACAGGGAACGAAGTGAATCGTTAATGAAAAGAACGTAGGGTACTTTAGGTAAAGCAAGTAGAATACTTTGTACATGTAAGAAATAAAGAATGTTTTGTTACTTTCTTTCGAACTCATTCTCCAATTTTAATAATTGAAAAAATGAATTATCACCCGTGAGAGAGTCATATGATGACGCACTAATTGGGCCGGCTCGTCCAAAGTGATACCACGGGCTCACAGAATACTCAGCGTAAAACGGTACTTGTACTGTGTTTCTCAGAATGAGTAAGGAACTCGGAGACCATTAAAGTGCCGCTTAAGAAGCCAGAAAAAGCCGACAACAAATCAATGAACGGACTATGTTCATAGTCGGCGGTGTTATCTTCCAATATAAGAGACCCACCTGCTCCGTTGTCCACTATAGAATAAAAAATCAGTAACAAAACCATTTTATGAGCCTCGTAGTAAAGTGGTTCCATCACAGGTCCGCCTAAAAAATTATAATTTATTCGAAGGGCCTGTCAGTGGACAGGCGAGTGTCTTAACATTGGCTTAACCGTGAAAGAGCAACGCTGACGCACTAATAAGGCTCGTTCGAAATGGAACTCACATAATATAACATAACAAAAGCGTCATTGTGGCATGATTTCCTTGGGCGGGGGTGATCTCTTACCATACCGAAAAATCTGCGTGCTTCGTTACACGCTATACATTTAAAAAAATACAATAACTTTACAGATTTTTTATGGGGTAGCGGGCAATGGACCCGGTTAGTCTCCTATATGATAAGAGAACACCGCCGCCCATTACCAACCGCACCACAAACCAAAACAAATCACCATTTCTAAGGGCCTCCGATAGACACTCACTTACCGAAATACAGTAGAAGTAGCATCTCAAGTACAACTACCATTTGATGCCGAGTATTTTGTGAGGCCGTGGTATCATTTCGGACGAACCGGTCCAATTAGTACGTCCGCTTATGCTTCAACACGACTCTCCCACGGGTGCGACAGTATTAAGCCACCAACCCTGCCACTCTCAAGCCCTTCCAGAAACTGAATAATTTAATAATTATTATATAACTATAATTATCTAGACCGAGATTCGAATCCGATACCTCTCGCTTCATGATAGACTTATTAAACCACTTAGCTGCGAGGCTCTTAAAAATCTATCACCAAAATAAGTTTACAGTTGTTTTAATTTATGAATAACAATATAACAAACATTATTTTTATTATCAATCAGTTTGATAAAATAAAACAATCTAAATAAAACATTGTCTTTTCTTACGATTTAATTAAAACTTCGCGAAGTAATCAAAAGCACAAACAATATTCTAATTGAAACGTTAACATTTTCAACTGTTTGTTTACAGATTCGCTGTCTTCTGATAGATTTTTACCATAACACATTTTTAATTGTAATATTTCCTAATTTTTCTTAGTATAATCGTCTTTAACCATAACAATGATGAAGCTTTTTCTGATGCTCTTATTGAAATCACAGAACACCAGCGTGAAATATATATTCGCTCAAGAATAAGGATAGTTTTGTTCGATACTTTTTTTCATGTTAGCAGTTCAAAGCGAGCGCAAATTTCGCTCTACTCGTAATGAATAGCTCTTTCCACCACAACGATACGCTAAACATGGTGGGTGTTCGGTATCCTCACTCAGCAAAACAATACAAATACTATTTCACGCTGGTGTACTGTGAGCGCGTGGTATCTTTCAGGACGAACCAACACAATCAATGGGTCAGTAAATGCTTAAGTATGAGATTCAGACGGTTGAGATCTTCCAAAGACCAAAAATAACATACATTTTCTTATCAATAAAAGTCTCGTAGCTAATCCATCTAATAAGTCAACCAAGAAGCGAGAGATATCGTGCAATGCAGGATCCTCTGGAAGGACTTGACAGTGACCGGCGAGAATTTTATTACTGTCGCGCCAATGGGAGAGCCATGCTGAAGCATATGATGACGCACTAATTGGGCCGGCTCATCCGAAATGATACCACGGGCTCACAGAATACTCAGCATCGAATGGTAGTTGTACTTGAGATGTTACTTCTACTGTGTTTCGGTAAGTGAGTGTCTATCGGAGGCCCTTAGAAATGGTGATTTGTTTTGGTTTGTGGTGCGGTTGGTGATGGGCGGCGGTGTTCTCTTACCATAGAGGAGAACCATCAGATCCATTGCCTGTTTTACCTTGGTTTGTAAACATTTAATTCCAAATGGGTGTTAAAGAAACTATATGTGAGCATCAAATTATTTGTCGTCGTACGGCTAAATAGTTTGTGGGTGGCTATTTGCGGTAAGTAGGAAGTACTCTATTTCTAGATGAGACTGTCTTGCACGTACGCATTTTTACCTCGGCTATTATTAGATAATTAACAACGATGATGCTGCATCATCTCTGTCGTTAGATGTGATATTTTTATTAAGTCCCAACAAAATTAAGGGCTTAATGTTTGATTTGTTTGTAATACATCGCCTCTTGAGACATATTTTGGAAAATAGACACATGTATAATGAAATTTTCAAGATATTTCGCACCTAACCTAACTTTTTGTCCTTACTTTTAGTCTCTGTGTGTTTATGGTGTATATTCTTTTCTCTGTTTAAACATGTTTCAACTTTATTAAACAATATGAATACTTGGTTATATAAACTTTATAAGTTTTTAATAAAATTGTAGTTATGGATTATGTCAGGTTTCAAACAAGAAACATCGTTTTTTTTACAACCTCCAAATAAGAACGTATTGATCTTTTAAATTGTCTCCAATGTACTGATGGCTCAGCTGGAATCTAGGGTGTCCATAGCCAAAGTCCTTTGTCACTTATACTAGGTGAGATTTCTGTTCGTTTATCTGCCATTTTAAAATTTAAAATTAAAATTAAATTTTAAAAAATAAATTAAATTAATTAATTTATTATATTTATACTTCTATATTATTTTAATGATATATTGGACAATGGAACAGATGGGTCTCCTGTATGATAATAGGACACCGCCGCCCAACAACCGCGCCACAGTCCGCGCATTGGCTGCGTTGCCGGTTTTTTACGCCGCTTAAGCGGCATTTTTAAGGGCGTTCGATATCCTCACTTACTCAGCGATATACCATAGAAGCACCGCTTCAAGTACAACTACCATTTCACCCTGAGTATTCCGTGAGCCCGTGGCATCACTTATATTGTTATCAAGCTTCGGCATTAAGACACTACCCCGGCCACTGTCAAGCCCTTATATCCAAGAATGCTTAAAATATTTCTATTAAAATATCTGTTGAAACGCCTTTAGTAAAATGAATTTGTATTAAAATAATCTCACAAAACGGCAGTTATAATGCCACGTAAGGAAAAAGCTATCACTTATAATACGAACTCAATTAAAACGTAAGAAATGATTTTAAACCCGATCGAGCCGTGCCTAAGCATCGATTCAAATTTTCAGCATTCTGAGTAGATTCTCAAGGATAACGTTTTAATTGAAATTTATAGGTTTTATTACAAGGTGGACAATAGAACAGACATGAGCCATAATCAAAGTGATTATCATTGACCGTGGAAAACCGTGCTGCAATCAATGTTTTGGTTGTGTTGTCGGCTTTTTTTCACCGTTTAATCTGCAAGTAATATTTGGTAGCCCTCCGGTATTGTCCCTCACTCAGCGAAACAGAAAACGTACTTCAATTTAAAATTCAAAATCAATCATTCAAATAGGGTCAACTGAAGGGCAACATTTTCCCTAAAGGCCGGCAAGGCACCCGGCTGCAAGGCTGGGGTTGTCCATGGGCGGAAGACCGCTTGCCCTAGGTGAACCTCCAGCTCGTTTGCCACCGGTAATATATAAAAAAACACAAGGGATACTTTTGCAAGTCATTTACAATTATAATGGTAAAGCTACCATTGGTTCGGAAGATATATCTCTCCGAGCAGAACCAACAAGAAACTCATAGGGTTTAACTTTTTTATCTCCAAATTTACAATAGTTGGTTTATTTATAAGCTATTGACTAGTTTAAAGGGTACCAGTTGGTGTTTGTGCAGAAGTTTCCATGCAACTTTGTCTCCATTGGTATTCTACGTGCCCGTGGTATTACTCTAAACGAACCTGTCTATACGACTTATACTAATAATGTAATTAAGAAGCGTTATCACTTTACATACAGCGATAAAATTTTAACTTCTTTATCAAGAACAATGCCATTTAGTTTTATACACAATAATAAATGGTTATTTCTATTCTCTCTTTGTCTGGCGAGTTATCCTGTTTTCACAACATAAAACGCTTAAGGCTAAAATGTTAAACATTGTTAATCTCCACCCTAACAGGAGAATACAATTTTTCACATCCTTCTGAGTATTTTATGTAGTATACTATTTCTGATTAATACAATTTTTATTTGGGTTTTTCTTGTTTATTTGTATATATAACTATCAGCAATATAAATTAATATATTATCGCAATTAAACATTACAAATTGATGGTGAATATTTAGGATTGTATGTGTTAAAAAAATAGTATTTCTTAATTTGAACTTGTCCGCTTATGTTAAATTAAATACTGAATGTAGTTTAAGTCGTGTGACAGGTTTTATTAATAGACTTTAACTGTTGTTTCTTTATTTTATTTTATTTTTATGGTATAGCGGACAACGGAGCAGGTGGGTCTACTATATGATAAAAGAACACGGCCGCCTTTGGACAACCTCGCCACAATTCACGCATTGGTTGTGTTGCCGTCTTTTTACGACGCTTAAGCAGCATTTCTAAGTATCTCCAATATCCTCACTCACTCAGCAAAACAGTAGAAGTACCGTTTCAAATACAACTACCATTTCACGCTGAGTATTCTGTAAAATTATTTATTTATTATTGTAAGATAAGATTATTTATTAACTTCATTTGAGGGTTTTTATTGTAACTATTTAATAAATAAGATTTGGTTACTTTGTGAAGGAAACAAAAAATGTTTATTTCTGCACCCCGAGTTTAGTTTTTAACATAAAAAGTAAATAATTGGGATGGACAACCCTTGTCACTTAAAGGTACAACCCAAGCTAATAAAACGAGTACAGAGAAAAACTATGGCATGGTATAGTTGCGGAATTTGGCAAGCACAAACGACATAAAACGAATTACCTCATTGTTAGCTCAAGCGAAATACGAGACGTCAGTTATGTTTGCACAATCCTATTAAAATGAACGCTGAAAATGAATATAAGAAGCAACATACATAATAATATTGAACAATACTTTGTAAGTGGTTGATGGGCTTTGTATTACAACAGTACTTTTTTCAATTCATCATCATTTCAGCCGTAAGATGTCCACTGCTGGACATAGGCCTCCCCCTTGGACTTCCATGGAAACCTGTCGGAGGCGACCAGCATCCAGCGTCTTCCGGCGACCTTTATAAAGGCGTCGAATGGATACGTTTTTGTAATTATTGAAGTTATATCTAATTGAGTAAGTTGTATAATTATCTGAGCAGCGTTTTTGTTATTTCTAGAATAGTGACAGAACTATTTATAAATAATAATTTAATTTGTAATTTGTTCGATCTCTGGAAGGGCTTGACAGTGGCCGCGTGAATGTTTAAATACTGTCGCACCTGTGGGAGAGCTATGCTGAAGCATATGCGGACGCACTAAATAGGCCAGCTCATCGAAAGTGATACCAAGGAGTGAAATGGTAGTTGTACTTGAAATGGTGCTTCTACTGTGTTTCGCTAAGTGAGTGAGGATATCGGAGGCCCATAAAAATTCCGCTAAGTGGCAACACAACCACTGCGCGGACTGTGGGGAGGTTGTCCATTGGTGGCGGTATTATGGTAAGACCATAAAGAAGACCAACCTGCTCTGTTGTCCGCTATACCATAAAAAAATAACTATCAAAATATTATAATATATTTCCTAAATATTACTTTATATTCATATTTCTCCTCTACTATAACAACGATTTTTGGCATGACAATTAAAAAATGCTTAAAAATACTACAATGGTAGCTAAACTTTTTATATAAATGATAAATATTATTATAGCGGACGGCCAGTCCATTTAAGTAAAAAATCGCCGCTGCCCACGGACATTTAAAATTTTGGACTTTCAAAGCCGCTTAAGCGAAATTCTTTGGTGGGCCTCTAGGATCAATAACTCAGCGAACTGTACAAATATTATTTCAAGCTGGTTTTCTTCAGTATATATATTTATTTTTATTCTTTACCGGTCAACGGAGCAGGTAGGTCTCCTATATGGTACGAGAAAACCGCCGCCCATGAACAACTGCGCCACAGTCAGCGCATTAGTTATGTTGTCGGCTTTTTCACCTCTTAAGCAGCACTCTTAAGGGCCTCCGATATTCTCACTCACTCTGCAAGACCCAGTACAAGTACCATTTCACATTGAGTATTCTATGAGACAGTGGTATCACTTCGGACGAACCGACCCAATTAGTGCATATTAGCATATGCTTCAGCATAGCTCTTCTGCGTGTAAAATATATTTCAGTATGACTCTTCTACATACACAGTACAGGAAATGTATAAATCTTCATAAAATTTCTGTACTGTTTAGCAATTTGAGGGTTGTTTTTATCTGTTTTATCTATTCAAGATTTTAAATCTTTAATAAAATTTTATTTCAAACTGTGAAGGTATCAAGATTTTTACGACTGACCTGGTTTTCTTGTTCATGAGTTTATAAACCTTCCATATGACCACATTACATTAAACATTAATATTATCATTTTTTATAGTATAGCGTACAACTGAGCAGGTAGGTGTCGTATATGATAAGAGAATACCACCATTATCCGCGTATTAGTTGTGATTCTGGCTTTTTACGCTCATTCACCCAACGAAAATATAGTAGAAGTACCGTTTCGAGTACAAGTACCATTTTACGCTGAGTATTCTGTGAGGTCGTGGTGTCACTTCGGACGAACCGGTCCGAATAGTGCATTAGGATATGCTTCAGGATGGCTCTCCCACGGGTGAAATATTGATAGGTCTCCCACTATTCTAGGAATAGAATAAACATTAAAATATCATAAAAAAGTGTTATTCAAGACAGTGGTAGAACTTTCAAGGCAACGATAAATGAGATATTGCGGTTATATTTATCGCAATGCTTTCTTCCAAGTAAATTTTCTCCTTAACTTTTCATTTATCTTGCAAAAAGTTTTCCTCCAAAGCTGTCATAATTGAGATCGCGTGTTGTTCATTGCCAATGTATAGCTAAGTAGATTTGCGTTGGGGTTTCCTATCAAATTGCCATCTTGCACGAAATGTTCATGAGATAGCGCCCTTAGCAGCAATTATGACTTGCAGTAACTGAATTATTACCGAAATTAACTTTTGTTTTGATCGTTTTAATTTTAGTTTTTATTGTACAACAGATAATAGTGCAGGCGCGTCGCTTTAATGGTAAAAGATTACCGCTGCCCATGGATAATTTTTTTTTATTCTATAGCGGACAAGGGAGCGGACAGCGGAAGACGCCCACCTATTACGATCTTGAGCGATCTAGATCCAGCGGTTGCTCGCGATCTTCACGAGATCGTCGTTTTATCGCGTCAAATTACCTTAAATGGGTAAAATTCATTTAATTATAAACTTCGAAACAAACTAACATACAACGAAACTTGTTCAATGAATTCATGATTTGAAATTTTGCAAAGTCATTCAAATATTCTAGTTCAAATGCGAGATCGTAAAACTATAAAACAATGAACAAAGGCTCTCTTTAATCTCTGGTAGTAAAAATTAAATTACCGTAAATTTTAGTGTGGCTTACAAACAGAATTGCTTTTAACATTAAATTTTCTGTATTTATCATCAATAAAATTGCAACAATGACGGTCTTCAACATTGATACACATCATTGCGTTTGCGAACAATGCGACTAGTGTTATGAAATTATGTTAACAAATATAAAATAATTTTTAAGCTATTCTTGAGAGCCTCAGCTAAGTGGCGTAATAGGACATGAAGCGAAAGATATCGGGTTCGAATCCCGGTCCGGGACAATTATAATTTAATTTATAAATTATTCGGTCTCTGGAAGAGAGGCGAGTGCCTTAATATTATCACACCTGTGAGAGAGCCATGCTGAAGCATATGTGGACGCACTAATTAGGCCGGCTCATGGAAAGTGATACCACGGGCTCACAGAATACTCAGCGTGAAATTGTAGTCATATATGAAACGGTAGCTTTACTGAGTTTCGCTAAGTAAGTGAGAATATCAGATGCCTTTAAAAATACAGCTTACGTTACGTATAAAGCCGGCAGTACAACCAATGCGTGGACTATGGTGCGGTTGTCCTTGGGCGGCCGTTTTCTCTTATCATATAGGAGACCCACCAGCTCCATTGTCCGCTATATAATATAAAAAAAGATAGATAAATTGTTAGTAAATCGCGGTTTTCAATAATAAATAAGATAATCAAAATTAATATAATTAAGTTTTTATTAATATTTTACTATTATATTATAGAATTACAAACATATTTATTCAACGATGATTGAGAGATCAATTTAATATGACTTATCGATTTAGCCAACTCGTCAAAGACACACAAAACAAATCTAAGAAAATCTCGAGGAAAAATCCCTTAATGATGCTATTGTTAAACAAATCGTAAAACTTGAGAGCTTTCATTTCATACAATAGTATGGATTTTCAATGGAAACTTTTACAGAAATACGATCGGTTCTTTTTCATACAATCCCTCTAAATTACCATTAGCTGAGTGTTAGCAGTCGGTCTACAAGGGGCTTAATATATTAGAACTTTTGAAATAAGCATAAGAAGTTTATATATACATCTAAATGTAAAAATTTCGTTAAAGTTTAATTTAAAGTTTGTAATTTAAGTGCTTATGTAGCTATTTGTCAGATATTTTTTTAACATTTATTTTATTAAATATAATTTGCTTCTAAAGGTATTTGTATAAGGTATTTGTTTGAAAATGACCTTTATTCCGGCCTGCAACACTACCAAAGAGTGTATTATAGATTTGTCCACGGGTGGCGATGATCTCTTGCCAGCCGGCGACGTTATCCAAATTATCATATTTATGGGATTTTTCGTCATGCACCACCACTCTGCAGAATCAACTGACTGCAAAGGTATTTCCAAACCAATAAGGGAGCCATGATGAAGCATATACTGAAGCACTAATTAGGCCAGCTCGTCTGAAGTGATACCACGTGCTCACAGAATACTCATCATGAGATGGTACATCTACTGTATTTCGCAGAGTGAGTGAGGATATCGGAGGCTCTTAAAATTGACACGGTTGTTCATTGGCAGCGGTGTTCTCCGTTGTCCGCTAAAGAATAAAAAAAATCTTCAAGAGAATCTATCCCTAAAAGGCCGGCAACACTCCCTCGGCCTAGCAGAGGCTTGGGCTGCATGGACACAGGACTGTTTATCCTAAGTCTTTCTACTCATTTGCGTCCCTATTTTCAAAAAATCGCAAACTCAGGTTTGATACTAAAAATCCTGTCAAAAACTTCCGTAGAAATTGTGTTTGACTTATAAGTGTTTGATGTTAAATCACCGCACTACAATTCATTCATACCTAGCTTAACACTTGCTACGAAGTTGTAGCATTATTCCACTTAATCGTAGCGCTGTTGTACTTCGTAGCGAGTTCGTAGTGGAATTAAAGCCGTACTGCGGTGTTGTAATCTTGCTTAGTTTACATCAATCAAATTAAACCACGCTTCATTATCTCTATTGCAAATATAATATAAGAAATTAATAATACAAATTAAATAAGTTTTCATAGTGTTTAAATAGTGTGTAATATTAATTTTATATTGTCATTCAATTCTCTTACAAAACATAATACACTACAAAATATGTAACTGCATATTATATATGTGCAAAATTAGAATTTTCATACAACTCTAAGGAAGGAGACTCATTTAGGTTAAGCGGTACACTGCCCATGGACACCCCAAGCCTCAGCTGGAATACGGTTGCGTCGGCTTATAAATAATAGATATGCTCCTTAAACATGGTTAAGTGGTAAGTTAAATACCTTTTTCACATATACATATTAACACACACAGTTTGGAATTTTAATGTTAACTAGTAACATTAAAATTCCAAACTGTGATGTTTACATCTGTCAACCACGAGTATTTTCTTAAATTAATTCACTTAATTTCAATTCAGACTAATAGCGTAGAAATCGATATGTCTTGAGAACTGCAGACCATTCCAACTACACCAGCTTTCAATATAATGATATGAATATATTTAAATTTAACCATGAACTGTTAAAAGCAGTTAGATTTCAGAAAAAAGCTACTAAATGGTAAAATTTTAAATTGTGCAACATTATGCTGTTTCGATAGTTTTTATAGTGAAACGGAAACGGAGTAGACGGATTTCCTGTATAATAAGAAATACCCGCCGCCCATGGACAGCGTCGCCACAATGCGTGCTTTGGTAATGTCGCTGGATTCTTTACTTACTCATTCAGTAACGAAATAAAAGCGCACTGGTATTAATCATTTAATACCAGTGCGCTTTTATTTCGTTACTGCCCATGATATATACGAGCCCATGGTATTATATCGGACGAAGTAAACTTAAATTTCCTGAATTTGCTTCAGCATGGCTCTCCCACGGGTAAGACAATGTTAAGACACTCTCGCGGCCAGTGTCAGGCCATTCAAAAGACATACAGTATAATTTTTTATACAACTGGAGATAATTTTGTGAGATGAGGATCTCGTATGAGAATGTATTTTTATTATAAAAAACGGTGCCTTACGAGCAGGAGGCTCACCTAGGGCAAGCGGTCCTCTGCCCATGGACACTCCCAGCCCTTGCAAAGCCGTGAGGTGCCAGCAAAAATATGATTTTTTTGATTTGGTTAAAAGACAACATATTCTTATAAAATAACTACCAGTTTGACTTAATGGAGTCAATAATAAAATAAAAAATATAATATATTCTCTACAAAATATACACTTTCTATTCCGTTATAAAAAAAGCCTATCCGGTCTAGCAAACTTTCTCTATTATAAGCCATCTAAAACTGGGAAATATCGAATTTTACATACGCCATGAATGGGGTGGGGTTTGATAAAATTGGTTAATCTTATTGAAACTCACGACTTCCGTCATTACCTAAATCATCGATCGTGATCTATAGTTTTCCCTGTCTTATCGTAATACAACAGTTGTTCTGCAACAATTTGTGTCTCATATATTACTGGTACCTTAATTGGCGAATTAATCAAAAATTTTGATTTTTGTCGGATTGTACTCTGTTTCACTATACTAATATAAGATATAATTTAATAATAAAAATAAGATATAATTTGTTTGTTTGTTATGTTTCAGGGATCCTAAAAAAATTATCAGTTGAAATCTACGTTAATTCTGAGGAATATAGACTATATTAATTCGAAAATAATTAAGACTTTTTCAAATTTGTCGGATTTTCAAAGTAAGTCGAATAAAAAAGCATTCGAACGATAATATTCTAACATATGCAGTTGGCATTAGTTAATTTTTGATTGAATCAACTATGTATCCTATAACATACACATTGATATTATAGTTCATCTGAGTCTGTAATAAACTATATGAATTTCAAAATTTATTTCTTTTTTTTAAATAGAAATGAATTTACACTCATAGTCAAATTTTAGATTATACAAACGTTATATTTCAAACACAGGAAACAAATTATTTTCTAGTAGGAATAGATTAATACTACCAACGCAAATAATGTTGATTTAGTCATCATATAATTAATCCACATGATTGTCTATAACTGCGCAACCTATATAATTTTGTATTAATGATTTGAAAAGTGTACCATGAGGCGAATCAGGTTCGAATTCCGGTCCGAACAATTATAATTTAATTTATAATTTATTCGGTCTCTATAAGGGTTTGACAGTGGCCGGGCGAGTGTCTTAAAGAGCCATGTTGAAATATATATAATAAGTATGTATAGGAATACCACGGGCTAACAGAATACTCAGCGTAAAGTGGTAGTTGTATTTGAAACGGTACGTCTGCTGTGATTTACTGAGTGAGTGAGGATATTGGGGCTATAAAAAATGCTGCTTAAGCGGCATAAAAAGCCGAACATATAACACATAACCAATAAGCGGTCTATGGCTTGGTTATCCATGGGCGGTGATGGAGGCGGTGGTCTCTTATCATACGGGAGACAGGAGATCCACGTTGCTTGCCGTTGTTTGCTATACCATCATTAAAAAAAATTGAGTTCAATATTCTTAAATCTCTAACCATAAACTGTATGATCGGTGTATAAAGCGAAGCCAATGAAATTTATAAACTATTCTTACGTTTGTGTAAGTAGTCTGATTAAAAATACATAAGCACTTCATTTATATATAAAATAATATATAATACAGTGTATATAATGCTGACCCATTTGGTTTTATAATCTGTAAGTTTCACATGTGTTAATGATGGCTAACTGCTATTATTCAAATTCGTTATTTTACTATGTATTTTGGGTATGAGCATTGAAATGAAACATAATTACAAGAGTAGTTAAATAGTAGTGAAATATTTCCTTAATATTTCACGCACTAGACTAGTATTTTTAGTAAATATTATGTTTCGTTTCATATATTTTTAAAGAAATTATCTTTTTTATTCGAAATAGGTATTATTTCTGTATTTTATCAACCTGTAAAGTGTTTTTATTGAATTTCCTTATTATATTCTGTTTCAATTAGTAAAACAGTGTTAAGACTTTCACTCGACCGCTGTCAAGCTCTTCCAAAGATGAGATGAATTAGATTATTAGTTTTTATTCAGCTCGGTGTTGGAATCCGGTGTCCCTATTTTGACTGAAGCTTTTATTAAGTAGAAGCTTAACTTTCTCATTAAGGATGTTCTGTAATTAAGTTAGAAATTTTGTTAAAATTAGAATTATCCCTTGACATGTTCTGCCTTGTTGCCATTTAATTTAAAATATAAGTCAAATAGTGAGAAACTAACATTGCAAAGTGATGATAATTAACTAATATAAAACACAACTTTTTCGTATCGGATAAAATTGTAACAACTCAAATTTAATGGCTAAATTGATGACGCCATTAAAGTTAAAGCCTCGATTATAATTTAGCTAAAAGTTGCCCTCCTTACATAATCTCTTCATTATAACTTGTTAAATCTTAGTTAGTAACATTTTGAGTCGGAAGGGATCTTTGACAGTTTAATATAAGTTTCAGGTTTGATATTAATTGTTATATGAAATATATCGAGCATTTGTTTCACTGACAATATTATTGGTTTTTTTGTAGTATAGCGGACAACGAAACAGGCGGGTCCTCTAGGTAAATTAAGATTCGTTCTGTGCGCATAGACTATTCTATCAGCCGCGATCGTGGGCGTTCACAGAGTGTTTTTTATAACCCACATATTATATAGCATGTTACAATAATCAGGTTATAACTAACACGATCAAGACGACCCTGTAAATGGATCAACGGCAATCTTCTAAACGGATTAACTTTGCCGCTTTAATAGACCTCATTTATGAGGCTGCTTTGACATTGACATTATGCCATCCGGAGCGAGGCGGTCAGACAGTTTTCTGTCTATTACAAAAAGAAAAGATAACATATATGTAACATACGAAGCGTTATTTGTCTGTTATCTGTAGTGATATTAAGAGGACAGGTGTTTTATATTACCTGTGCAGTATAAGAGGATCTGTACCTGTCTGTTTATTTGTATTTTACATAGAAAGGATCGTTTTTGTGTGGTTTTTTATAAAAATGCCGTGTCCTCAAACGCTAATAAGTAATGCTCTTAATTAATTTATAAGATATTTATTTTGATTTATATACAACTATCTATGTATAGACTATGATTATGTTACAAAGATAATATAGTCAACAAATATAATTACAGATAATTGACTTTTAAAAGTAATTTTAAGTCAGTAACAATATTTTTAAATAGGGTATGAAAATAAATAAATATTATAAACGATTGAATAATAGCCTAATTTCAAGTAAAAATAATTTAATGTTTTTGTAATAAATTTACTTCTATTTTACTCTAAATCTCAATCATTTGTTTCAAATTCAATGTTTTATCTTTTTTTGTTAATTATAAATGTCCATTGTAAACGCCAACTTTTTTATCACTTATTATGTCTTTATATAATGAAATATAAATAGATTTTTTTAACTCTTTCATTTTATCATTGTATTAAAATATTGAGGGCCTCCCAAAATAAATTTTCTTCCCAAAAAGATTCTATTCACAGAGATTGGATTGATATGACGAATATCCGAGATGAGACATGTTTCGGATGCGTAATGAAACATTTCAAAGCTTATGAATGTACTATTTGCTCAACTTTTGTCAGCTCCAACGAATAAAAAGAAATTTAAATATAATATAAGAGTGTATTTTGGTGAAATATTTTTATGATATTTGAATTTACTACAACTATGTTTTATCCATATTTTAGATTCCGAAGGTGTTTTATAGTCACAGGATGAAATTTTACATATTATCAACTTAATGAAATCATATATTTTCTAATCACTATTTAGGAGTTACTTAACACATAATGGCTACCCGTGGGAGAGCCATTCTGAAGCATACGTGACGCACTAATTGGGCCGGCACATCCCAAATGATACCACGTGAACACAGAACACTCAGCGTGAAACGGTATTTGTACTGTGTTGTGTTCGTTTGAATAAAAAAAATAGAACTGACTTGACTAAACTAAATAATATTAATTATTATAATATAATTGTTATCTTTGTAAGAAACTACTGCAATAGCAAAATAAACAAATCTGTGAACTAGATATTTAAAAAAAATTGTTTTTTTTTAAATTTACAGTAAGTACCGATTTTGAATGTGGGTTTTTGGGCTTGATAATGACAGGGACAGTATCTTATTAATGTCTTACCAGTTGCAGAGCCATACTGAGGCGTATATTGACGCACTTATTGGACTGATACATCCTGTGACACTACATGGGCTCACAAGGTTCCAGTGTGCAACGATGCTTGTACTGTGTTACGCTGAGTGGATAAGGAAATCGGAGGTCCTTGAAATTATAGCAATCATGCGGCGTAAAAAGGCGGCTACAGAACATAAGCGCGGATTGTCCCGCGCTTGTCTACAGGCTGCGGTGTCTTATCATTCTCTTTTAATATCTGTTTTGTAAGTTTGTAATTTTTATAATAAAATTTATTGTTGTTCTGTAAGTTGTAAGCCGTAATATCTGAATTTATATTGATAATTCTTTCATCGCGATAGATCTACGTTACTTGTGTGTAACATAATATACATTAGCCCAAGAAAAAAAAACGGTTATTCCATCGCAGTCATATCTGCAAATCTAATGCCAAAAAATTCTTACGAACATTACCTTAATTATGAGAGATATATGAATAAGTTCTATAGAAAAACTGTAGAGCTTATTAAAAAGCCTATAATATATTTAAATTTTATATGGCCAAACAACGTTTGCCCGGTCAGTCAGTATTATAGTAAAGCGCAAAACACCCACACTGTTTAATAGCTGACATCTATATACAGATGTGTTCCTATATGAAAAGCTTCTAAATACCATTTTCAACTTTTAAAATCCTTATTTTATGTTCTCGGTAACTCCTTAAGCCTTTTATGATCCGCAATTGGCCGCAATTATAACACTTTACGACTGTATAAAGTATTTTAATTATGAGAATGGTTTCCCCTTGCGATCGCGATAACTTTTAAGAGTTTAATGTGTTTACTAAAAATACACTATAAATATATATATATTCATATTTTTATTAAGATATAACCTATTATAATATAAATATTCTTTAACCTATAAAGAATATTTAAGCACGTTATTCCTTCATACAAAATATAGTTTTTGGTAAATTTTGTCATTTCTCCTATTTTTTATTTTACTATATATAGTATATAAGGTATATATAAGGTGAATAAGAGTTCACAGATGGACCGATAGATTAGATAGATTAGATGGTAAATGCGTACCGGAAAGTGCGGAGAGGGACGTCCCGCCACGTGATGAAGAGACGATCTCATTAAAGTCGCGGGCAACCGCTGGATCCAGATTGCTCAAGAGCGCAATACTTCTATGGGGGAGGTCTATGGCCAACAGTGGAGTTCAATAAGTTGATAATGATGATTGCGATCCAGAAGTCCGCGAGAAGCTGTGAAGGCCTTATGCCAAGAGCGTTAGTAATTTCAAAAAAAGACGGTGCAAGAACCGCGCCTAAATTTACTTCTGGGAAACGATAGTTTGTTTTATAAAGTTTCTTATCTGATTTTGTATGATTATGCCATGCAGGTTTCAAATCTTTATCTTTTTCTCTTATAGCTCTACTTTTTGAATTATGAACATATTACTGTTTTAGATAAAAATATTGTAATATTCAAAAATATATTGCTCTAACTTAATATGAAAATAACAGTGTTTTGATATATTTATTATAATTTTCACAGAATACTCATCGGGAAGCTGTACTTGTACTGTGTTTGGCAGAGTGAGTGAGGATATCAGAGGCCCTTAAAAATTACGTTTAAGTGTCGTAAATGGCAACACAACCAATGCGCAGACTGTGGCGCGGTTGTCCATGAGCGGCGGTGTTCTCACCATATAGGAGACCCACCTGTTCCATTATCCGCTATACTATAGAAAAACAGATTTGTAACAAAAACAATAAAAACAACGAGCATTAAGTGTTTGAAAAGCAAAATTTTCAACACAAACTGAATTTTTAAACCTACCTTTATAAAGGACCAAATTGTTTTTACTGTGTTGAAAGTAACATGACCAATTACTTCGTATGGTGAATGAGGAATTAAAACTTTACTGCCTCAACTTCTATGTTTTCACTGTAACTTTGGTTATAAAAGCATTACTTGAGATATAATGGTCACACTATATATATCTTAGAAGGCTGAGAGTTTTGGCGCCATTGTAACAACCAGCGCGTCATGTTTTCATTACTGTACAAAACTCTGTATTTTTAACCGTGTCCGAATGAAAATTGATAGCCGCGTAGCTAAGTGGTTTAATAGGTCTACCACGAAGCAAGAAGTATCAGGTTCAAATCTCGGTCGGGATAATTATAAATTATAATTTATTGCGATTTAATTTAGTGCGAGTGTTTTAATAATGTCACTCTTGTGGGAGAGCCATGCTGAAGCATATATGGACACACTAATTGGGCCGGCTCTCCATAGGCTCACAGAATACTCAGCGTGAAACGGTGCTTCTAGTGTGTTTCGCTGAGTGAGAATATTGGAAACCCTTAAAAATACTGGTTAAGTGGCGTAAAAAGCCGGCAACACAACCAATGCGCGGAGTGTGGTTCGGTTCTCCATGGACGGTGTTGTTCTCTTACCATATAGGAGACCCACCAGGAGTATTTTAATGGGTCTTTGATATCTTCACTCACTCAGCGAAACACAGTACTAGTACCGTTTCACGTTGAGTATCTTATATACTTTTTATTCGGTCTTTGGAAAAGCTTGATAGTGAGTTAATACAATCTTATCCATAGGAGAGCCATGCTAAAGCATATGTCGTCGCATAAATTGGACCGACTCGTCTGGAGTGATACTTTTTCTTCTGTAATAGTAAATCAATGTGTATATGTATAACTCAAGGATTCGTCCCTAGGAGGTTGCAGGAAGTGGGTCAAACTCTTTAGAAATTCGCGTCCCGATTTCGTCTTCGGCGAGTAACGGGTTGAATTTAAGAGGTTGCCGCATCCAAGACTAATATCCACTTTATTTATGTATCATATATACACTTTAAAGCACCATTTGTACATCTTTTATCTTACTTATATGATACTTATGTGAAAATGTGCAAATAAGGTACTGTGAAATTCAAGTAAAATTGGTTTTCCTTCGAGCCGGATTTGAGCCAGCGACCTATAGATGACATCTATACCCCTCTCACCACTGCTCTACCATTGAGCTATCAAAGGGGTTAATATAGTATCGAAATGTGAATAGAGCTACTTTTCATTCAATATTCATTATTAAATTAGATTTATTCAAATATGTTCTAGTAAACATAAACTACTTGAATCACACGCCCACATACAGACCTAGTAAACTTCCAAATTACATAACATTAAATACTAGGAAAAATAAGTAGTGGTAATAAGTATGCTCTTAAAAAGTGCCGCTTAAGCTGCGTAAAAAGCCGGCAACACAACTAATTCGCGGACTGTGGCGCGGTTGTTCATGGGCGGCGGTGTTCTCTTATCATATATCTTACCCCTTGCTCCGTTGTCTGCTATATAATAAAAAAAGAACTAATACAATATTAACAAAGATAATTCATTATAAATCAATGTTTCTTAGGTATGCGTACGTCAGCTTCGTATTAAAAAAAGCTATGTGCAGCTTTTGGAAAAAGGATTCGTCTTTATTGTTTGTTTTAAATTTAGTACGATAAACTTTTCTAAGACCGATTTAGAAATTAGTTATTCGTATCTCGTTTCGATCTACGAGCTTCGGTTAGTTTGTGTGATTAAAGGTATAGCCTCTACATTTGAAATGAGATTAATGTTACCTTCGCTACGTACGGGTATATTTCACCTATTGGAACTGCCGTAAATAACAGACCTTCAATATAGAATATTAAATAAAAGTGTTGGCAGATGTTTAAATTATTTAAAAAAATATAAGGGTATATAATCTTGATTAGAAAGATTTAAGGGAATTAAGTTTGGTAAGAGACGTCTGTTCCATATATGAATGACCAAACCCATGGAAGAGCCATCCTGTAGCATACGTTGACGCACTAAAAAGGCCGGTTCGTAATATGTGATACCACAGGCGCACAGAATCCCAGCTTTAAACAGTACTTGTATTCTGTTTTTCTGAGTGATTGAGGATATTGGAGGCTTGAAAATTTACCGCTGAAGCGGCGTTAAAAGTCAGCAACACAATCAACGCGCGGATTTTGGAGTCGTAGTCCATGGGCAGCGGAGGTCTTACCATAGAGAAACCCCGCCTGCTCCGTTACCTGCTATACCACTAACTCTCAAGCTCAATAAATGGAGTAGCATTGGAAGAAGAGATATTATAAAAGAAAATCATAAAAACTCTATTATACTTACACTATGGTACTGGAATCTAAATATTATTTTTTGGTATACGTTTGGCTGTACTGGTTTAAAAACAGGTAAATAAATCTAATATTTTATTGTATAAGTTATGTTTGATATATAGGTAAATGATTCCTTTAGGTTTAAATTCCTACTCTATGAGTGCGTTCCACACCCACAAAGCTCACAATCCTCATTTTTCTCAACGCATTTCGCGTTCTGACCGTTATGAACGATTAGTAGAACGCAACATAATGTCATATGGTTGGAATGACGTATAAAACTGATACAATTTGATGGTGATGTGGTTTTACAATTTGATTATAATTTAACGTGTCATTGTTGCTTTCTACGCAAGTTAATAATTATTGAATTAAAGAGTTCTAAATGTTGTTTCTCTTTTGAGCACAGCAATTTTGGTTATTATTTTACTACAACTAGTGGCAGTAAAGAAAAATCACATTATAAACATATTTTTATGTATGCGGGTGGTGGTAAAAAGTTGTTCTACACAAAATATTAAAAACAATACTTCAATTTCATAATACCTACTTTGCATAGATTCTTTTTAGCGACACTGAAGCGGTTGTGCGAATAAACTTTCCATATTTTAGGTTCAACTTGCACTTTATGTGAATTTGATTTTTACGAAACTCGAGATGAAAATTTGAATTAAAATTTTATTATACTATAGTTAGCAAACCATTTACCATTGAGTTGCTTAGTTTTTTTAACTAATAAGTTTTAATTTTTTCTACCAATCTCATTTAAAAATGATTGGATTTTTTTATAAAGAGGCCAACGGATCTGACAGGTCTCTTAATGGAATAAGATCACCGCCGCAAGTTGTCCTTGCATATCGGCTGTTTCATTGACGTATAAATTACTGGGAATCCGTTACCTTTAATTTCTCAAAATAGTATCTATAAATACTTTTTTACGCTGGTAATCTGTGAACTCCTAATATCACTCCAGCTGAGGCAACTAACTCGCCCACAAGTAAAACAGTGTTAATTCAAGCCCTTCCCAAGCCCGAATAAATTTACAAACTAATTATAAATTCTATTCAGAGCGGAGATTGAACCCGATACATGCACAGCATGGTAGCATACAAGACTGATAAGCCACGAGACTACACATAGTAATTATATTATATGAAAATCCCTAACATTCTTAGCCCTACCCCATTTTCCATGTAAAGCAGAAACCTAAGAAATAGCCATTCAATACGTTTGATTTTGAATTGAAGAAACTTTTCCGAATCCATTAGTTTGTGTAAGAGCTCTTTTATTGTAATGAACCCGGTCGTAAATTCAATTTGTGCCTAACTTCCATTCGAATAATTGATATTACTCAGTATACAGCTTAACAACTTAGCTCTCTTCAGTGATTTTCATTTTAACAAAGGCATATGTGTATATAACTGTAAATTTAGTATATTCTTTGATATCTAACTTAGGGTATATAAACTAATTTTACTAAAAATCAACAAACATCTAAAAAGTTTTAATCGCAAAATCTTAGAATATAAAAAATATTAATGCTTAAACAACAGGAAATATTACATTAAAGTGACGTTAGTTCGTTATGTTGACGAAATACTATTAATGATGGATTATAAAAGCGAGAATAACTTCAGCAAATACAGAACTCAAACATGCTTGTCCGAAGTGATACCACGGGCTCACAGAATACTCATCGTGAATCGGTACTTGTACTATGTTTCGCAGAGTGAGTGAGAATATCGGAGGCTCTTAAAAGTACCACTTAAGCTTACAATTACAACACAAGCTATTATTGTGGTGCGGTTGTCTATGGGCGGCGGTGTTCTTTTACCATAAAGGAGACCCACCTGCTCCGTTGTCCGCTATACTAAAAATAAATACCAAATATAAGAATACCCGTAAAATACTAATAGATTTAAGAGATTATATTTTATTTGAAAAGGAATTTGGAAAAGCGATCCAGTAATACAACTCTCAATCTTAGTTGGATTACGGGCGTGTTACTGATCTTCTTTAATTTGTCTTCCGTACATTACTTTTAATATTTCTACTTCGTCTTCAACGAAAAATTGAATATTCCAGACATTTACATCACCAAGGCTTAGTGTATTATGTAAATTGATATCACTTTGCGCATTAGCCAACTTAAGATAATCTAATATCTTTCAAAATATGGATAATCCAATGCTAATAAGGTACGTGTGACCCATACACGGCTTCTATGAAACCATATATTTTTGGCATTCGTATAATTGGTGAAATTATTGCTAGGGCGGCTTATTGCTTTTATATGATGGTGGTAGACGGTATGAATTGAATATTAAAGTGGTTTTATAACCTTCGAAAAAATCCTAATTAAGATTGTACATCTAGATATTTGAAGAGTCATCAAAATTATAAGATGTTATATGGAAACGTTTTTATGATTCTAAATTATAATGTTCATTTGTAAATATTGTTAATTTATTTTTATGAAAATAGGAAATTAAACAGGAAGCTCACCCAGTATAACTGGACCTCCACCCATGCTCTTGCTAGGTCGCGGGTGCGATGCCAGCCTTTTAGGTATAGGTACGTTATTTTTTTAAACTTCACAAGTCGTTTTGTTTAAAACTTCTGGAGAGTGTTGAATCCAAGGGGTGGAGGTGCGCAGCACAAAATGCACTAAAAATCGAGGTGATAAAAATGATTCGTTGATTTCAGATAATTTTTTGATGAATTAAGTAACATTTCAAATTTACTAATTTTAATAATTGTTTACAACGGCAACGGAGTAGCCGCCTACTCGAGACTAACCAGAGTCCTCTCTATGGTAAGAGATCACCGCCGTCCATGGATAACTGTTCCACAATACGCGCTTTAATTGTGTTGTCGACTTTTTACGTCGCTAAAGAGGCATATTTCCAAGGCACTCCGATCTCCTCACTAAAAATTTACAGGACAAGTTTTACACTGGTATTGAGAGCTCGTGGTATCACTTCGGACGGGCGAACTGTTGAATTTAAGCTAAAACGAACAATATACCCAACAAATTACGTCACTGTGTATAATTAATTAGTAAACAGACAGACTATACCTGTCGAGAAAATATTAAATTATTTATGTTTAGATTCATATTAAAATTCGCACAAATCACATTTATACAAGTTTTGAACAGAATTTTCAACCCAGCCCACACGCCTCGCAGGGCCATAAATCTCCTAAAATAGAATTAACTTTACTAATAAAGACAGTTTTGTAAACCAACATTTTGTAAAAACTTTGAAGTTTGTATGAGCTTTATATTTTTATAAATAATAATAATTAATTAAATCCACTCCAATACTATTCACTCCTAAATAGTTAATACCTATCACAGAATACTAGTGTGAAATAGAAATATTGTGCATTGGCATAAAAAGCCGACAGCACAAAATGGCCGACAACATCAATCCATCACCGGTTCCAAGCTAAGCCTACTGAGAAGAACCGGTGAAATATATTCAGTGGGTGTAATTTTTTGCTTCCGTGAGATACTTATAATAAAACAAAAAAAATTGCTCTGAGAAAATTTGAATTTTTTTTTATTTTTAAATTTGACGCTTAAGTGTCGTAAAAACTATAATTAAAGCGCAGATTGTGGTCTGGTTTATGACCAGCGGCGATTTCTTACCATAACAGGACCCACTAGTTATCAGATATATATTTTTTCAAATTACCACTCACTGGATCTTTTCTTAAAGAGTTTCTCGTTTTAGCCTGTCAGTAAGAGAATGACAGATTATTTAATACATTGTTTCAGGTACTGGAAAATAAGATAAAGAAATATATATATACTATTGAACAAAAGAAACAGTAAGATACTGTTACTTCTTAATACTAGTTATATTATGTTTGATAAAGAGAGCCACTGAATACAGGGGCTCCACCACTTATTGGAGTGGAGTAACTACCCCTTTTCATTTGTATCAATGAAATTTTAGTAGTATAAATAGTAGCAGATATATTTTTTTATAATATTAAGCAGGTATATAATATATAATAAATCAGGTATTTAATATAAAGCAGGTATATTTTTTTTATTGTGTAGCGGGCAACCAAGTAGGCGAGTCTCTTTTCTAATAGATCACTGCTGCACATAGACAACCACGCTTTTAGTTGTTTCCGTCTTTTTACAGTCTTAGAGCGGTAAAATTTCACAGGCATCCGATATCCTTAATCACTCAGTAAAAAGAAATATAGTACTGTTTCACACTTGTATTCTGCAAGCCTATTTCATCACTTCGGATGAGCCGGCCTAATAAGCTCGGCTATAGCCCGACTACTGCCAAATCTTTCCATAGACCGAATAAGTTATAAATTTTACTCCGACCTGGCATTGAACCCTCTACCTGTATGGTAGCTTAAAAGTTATAAGATTGCTCGACTGCCAGGCACTTTAATATTGGTTAAAATGAATTTGAAACAATTTAAAACTCATCTTATCATTTAATAACACGTAAAAGTGGAAAGTTACCAATCACCAAGACGGATTAATTAAAGGGAAGTTTGATTGAAGCGATATCGCCTTAGGTCAGCAACTAAATACATTATTCTACGCTTTAAATTTTATTAAAGATAAGACTGACATAATGTTAAAATTATTTTTTTAATTTAGTAGAATCGCTTCACAAATTAAATGCAACAATCCTCACCCGTGGGACAGCCATGTTGAAGCATATGCGGACGCATTAATGGGGCCGGCTCGTCCAAAGCGATACCACTGGCTCACAGAATACTCAACGTGAAACAGTACTTTTACTGTGTCGTTCGCTGTCCTTAAAAATGCCGCTAAAGTGGCGTAAAAATCCGGTAACACACCCAATGCGCCGACTGTGGCGAGTTTGTTCATGGGCGGCGGTATTCCCTTACAATATAGGAGACCCACCTGCTCCGGTGTACTAAAAAAATTGTAAATACATCGTATACGGTCCGTTAATTCCTGAAACAGATAGACCGACAAACATACAGATATATTGAACTTACAACGCTTGACAAAGTATATCTTTATTTCATATAGGATCACAAAGTCATTTATAAAAAAATCTTTAAAAAAGTTATAGATTGTTCAGAATACGCCCAAATCTCTGAAGTACAGTTAAAAAACTCAGCTGGATATAAAACCTTTTTTTCTATAAATAAACTCTTTCACATTAATATTAAGAACTGGAGCTATTAACCTCCAAATCCCAAGCGACAGTAACGTTTGAGAACTTTTATACTTTTTTATTTTTATGCACTTAAGATTCAATTATTTGTTTCTTAATGTCTTAAATTTAGTATTATTTTAATTAAAAAAAATAAACTTTTTCATTTCCTTGGAATGAGCGTCTTCTTTTATATTTTAAGGCAGTGTTCTATGTGGTTTGAGGATCCTGCGAGCTTATTTATGGGGTCCGTGGTGTCATCTCTGGACCATATATTTAATGTTGCCAAGACCAAGACCGCCTAGTTTTAGCAAGACCACGACTGACCGTGTAAGACTTGAGCAAGAACAAGACAGAGCCAGCAAGACTCTTGCGTCTTGCAGCTATTTTTTGCCAGTGATTTTTGGAATTTCTTATTAAATCTTTCCACATATTTTATAAAACTGGTTGGTTATTACTAAAGATATGTAATTTAACCTCAAGATGATACTATTCTGATAGGTTTTCCTAAGATCTGAAGTAAACTAATAAATATAAATAGTTTGATAGGTAATTTCAGGACTTGCAAGACTTGCTGCAAGACCAAGACCAGAACCAATACCAGGTGTATTAGCACAAGACCAAGACTGCCTACGTCTTGCATTTGGGCAACACTTTATATATTAATGCTAATAAAAACTAAAATAAACACATAGTCTGACTGAACAGCAAAAAATGCTGTTTTTTTTAAGGGGTTCGTTAGAACTGTCTTTAATCTCTAAGGATACGTGACTGAAATAGGTTGGGGATCGATGTTCTAAGGTATCATAGATCTTACTTATTTAGTATATAAATAAGATTAATTCGTAATTAAATACTTAAATATATATATATGTATTGAAAAATTCTATTATTTATTGCATTAGTGTGAGCAGTAATAGATGAGCTAACTTACCTTCTCAAGTACTATAATTAACTTCCAAGAAAATATGACTCAGCAAATTTTCTCGAACACGTTTCAAGGCTTTCGCTCTGATTGGCGTGACTATGAAATATGGCTTTCCTGAGAATATGTATAAGGTGAATCTTAGATATATTTTATATTCCAGTTTATCAATTTATGCGGTATTTTTATTTGTAACAATGACCTTTTATTTTATTTTAAGTTGAATTATATGTCTATATATTATACATATTTATATAGGTAAGTTGAATATATAAGTATTGTTCCTTTATTTATGACTATATATTTTCTTGTTTATAACTTATCGTGAAATACGAAAATCTTATACTTTTTATTTTTGTTACTCTTACAAGTTTGCTAAGTTAAAGTTTGTAAATTCACTCGTACGAGTTTTCTATTAAAAATAAATATAAGTGGGCCATAATTTATTCTATTATAAAAACTTATAGCTGATAATTTTCTTATCCTTAATAACTTAATTAAGAATATGTTATTCTTATTGCTATAAAACCATGATAACAATGAGAAATTGACATAAATGTAACGTGTAGAAAATATGCCATAAAACCTTTTCATGACCCATCTACCATCACATTTCAATTGTTAACCACGCACAATTAATTTTGCTGCATGCGTTTAAAAATTATGTCAAAAGCAGTGGCTCTAATTAGTGTTTACGCCGTTCACACGCTCACTAAACAAACATATTCTGTTTTATATGCTACGAATTTCTATAGTACTTACTCGGTTTCATTATTCTCGAAGACAATGTGTCCTTCTGACGCCTCGTACTGTGCACCAGTCTTTGCCGTACCATCTTCTGTGTTATACGGCACCCGGACGCGACCTCTGGCCCCAGCAGTTCTCATCACTTTCAATTCATACGTCCCAACTGATTCCGTCAACTCGTAGTCTCTTTGCGCAAACGAAAACACACCGGAATGATCATCATCAAGAATCACTACCGTAGCTGTGGAAGGCGAAGCCAAACACGCACCCTTCGGTGTGCTAAGTCGTACAAAGAAATGCTCATCCTCTTCAAATACTTCATCGTCTATTACTTGAACTGAAAATTTCTTTTCAGTTTCACCGTGACCGAATGTGAGTGATCCTTGTGCTGTTACATAATCTGAACCAGCCTCAGCGGTTCCATCTTCTGTGGTATATTGAACGGTTACTTCGCCACTTAAATCTCCACCGCGAACTATGCGTACTTCAAACGAGCCACAGTTTTCCATGACAGTGTAATGGTCGGGATCGAAACGTATATGTGGTCCCCTCGGTTCAGTGGCTACCGTACTTGATTCTCGACGTTGCAGCTCAGCTTTCACTTCGCTCAAATCGCTCTGCGCTCTTTCTGATATTTTCCGTGAGAAATCACCACCACCAGTCATTTTACGCGTTGCTGCTACTCTGTAAAATGCACGAGACTTTGGCCCTTTGGCCATTAATGTCTCTAATGCCATTCGCTCGACAGTTTCTAGATCCTCTTCGGGATGTTGTTTTCTTAAATCACGTAACACTTGTACGTATTCTCTTCGAGATTTTTCCAGTTCTCGACCTTCTTCGTCGTCACCAAAATCACAAGGTTTCAGAGCCATTTCAACTGAACCATCACCTTCGACTTCCACAATCACGCCACGTTCATTTACACGGTAGCCCTTTTTCAGATACTTGTAAACGAGAAGCCTTCGATCTGCGATGTAGGCTGTTAGAACTGTGGCTGGGAAGAAAAGGAACGTAACTGCGCCTTCCCATACTTCCACTTCACTTGGTGAAATTACAGCCAAAATTAAATACAACCAGACATATGCAAAAACGGACCATGTTGCTGTGACTAAAAATACTCGAAGGTGCTTTATCTTTCGCACTTCTCCGTCTGGAATCACAGACACGCAAATGGCAATAATAACAAACAAATTATAGGCAGCCGATCCCACAATAGTGCCAGGCCCTAAATCGCCAGCTTCAAAATTCTTTCCGGCAATTTCAATGACTGATAGTAAGATCTCTGGCGCACTCGAACCGAGTGCCATTAGGGTTAAATTGGCAACCGTTTCATTCCACACGCGAACGACAATAATTTGATCACTCCCATTGCGCCGTACGCGCACCTCCTTCTCCCTGGACGTAATGACTTCGATGGCTGCCATAAAGCGGTCCGAGACGATGGATACGCCGATGAACAGGTAGAGCAGAACGCAAAAATACACGGCACCGCGGATTGCGATTTCGAGGTTCGGGACATCTTCGAGAGGCCGCCAAGAGGGTATCACGAGCCCATCACTACACTGGAGGACATAATGGGCTGTGGTGTTGCGCGGGGCGAGGCGCGCGGAGGGCACCTCAGCGCTCGCTACCACGCAGCAGGCCGCCAGCGCGGCGAGCGCGGCCCGCATGCCCTTTACCTTGCACGATCCATGACTCGACCGGCGCTGCCAGAGGCCGGCGCCCGACTGAGCCACGCGCCAATTCGCTCCCTCGCTCTGAAGGCTTCGAAAGCCACTGTTCGTCCTCACGTAGCATTGATGAAGTTTTATTACCGCTGCGGGGCGTGGAAAAAACTTATTAGCGACAAACATATCGCGGACTTATTATAAGTTGGTTTCTAGTTGGGTAATGCGAGTTATAGGCGCGCTCTTGCACCGGTAACTAGCCGCGACAAGTTTGAGACTAAGTTTTGTATCAATGACACGAATTGATTGTAGCAGCTATGAAATTGCGTAGTATTTTCGCAGCATATATCGTTCTATTACTAATTACTAGAACAATAATAACCTTATAATTACTTGGCTTAAATCAAAATTATATAAAACAAATTTACAGAGATAATAAGATATAGAGACAGGCTTCAGATCAAAAATTTCTTTACTGACTTAACTTAACTTTGAGATAACTTCAAGTACATGATCACTAATGAAACTTCACGTCGTCTCAGTTTACAAACTAAAAAAATAAAAAAATTCAAGTTAAAATAATAGCCAAGAAACTCCATCAGATTATAATTTTTTCAATCAACAAATCTTTAATAGTCTGTATTAAATGTTTTACACTTAATTATTAGAATAAATTAACATTTTTTAATATGTTATATTTGCTTTTAATTTAAATAATTTATTTGAAATAATAATGTAACTTTTGTAAGAAAATATTTAACTCTATTAGAATAATAACCTTACTTCTTTTAATATTTTATTTATCTTGCTTCCAAATTTAAATAATTTATTGAAAACAATATTTCATTGTGTCTTAATTGTATCCTATCCTAAGAGGATATCCGTAGAAAAATATCCTTGCAAATTTCTCATAAAAACCGCACCGCATAATTCCCTTCTGTATAAAATGAAGCGACCTATTAAGACATAAAACGGGAAGCTTAATGATGCTGGCAGTGGTGACTTGTTAGCAGTTCAATGCTACCGATAATAAATAATTTATCCTTACTCGATTCTTCGTGCTTTTTACATCAAAAAGAATATTTATTGATTTTAAAGCAATTTTAAGATTATTGAAATCAAATTTAACTTTATTTAAATAGAATTAAATACATAATTACTTACTTATAGTTTTAGTCGTTGTTTAAAGATTTCACGCACAGAATACTCAGCGTGAAACGGTACTTGTACTGTGTTACGCAGAGTGGGTGAGGATATCGGTGGCCCTTAAAAATATCCCTTAAGTTGCGTAAAAAGTCGGCCAATTCGTGGATTGTGGCACGGTTGTCCATGAGCAGCGGTGTTCTCTTACCATATAGGAGAACCACCTGCTCCATTTTCCGCTATACTATAAAAAAAATTATTAATTTTAAGATTAAAAGTCATACTCCAATTTTGAAGTCATTATTCCATAATAGACTTCAAAAATCACAAAATTGATGCGTATTTATTATATTCATTTATTTGATCCAATAAAAAAATACAATTAACCAATAACAATTGAAAATCAAACTTCAAAATAATAATACAGGTTGTATTATCTACCACAAGTAATTAGATATATTTGGGACCATTAAATGATCTTTTTCTTTCCTCTATGATATGAGCAATATTGTTTATTGATATAAATTGTACTTACAAAAGTCTCATATAAATGGGTTCTTTTATTATAAAGCGAACAACGGAGAAGTTGGGTCTAATATATGGTAAGAGAACATCGCTGCCCATGAACAACTGCGCCATAGTCTGCGTAATGGTGTGTTGCCGAATTTTCACGCCACTTAAGCGGCATTTTTAAGGGCCTCTGATATCCTCACTCACTCAGCGAAATATAGCAGCATTACCGTTACAAGTAAAACTACCATTTGACGCGGAGTATTCTGTGAGCGCGTGGTATCACTTCGGACGAGCCGTCCCAATAAGTGCATTTGCTTCAGCGTGGTAAAATAAATTAAAAATGATGCACTCTTTATAAAATGTAAGCTTATTTCGTAACCTTATACCGCCAGCTGGTATACAAACATTGCTGTAAGTGCTCTTCTCGTGAATTTATCTTGGTCTATCTTTTCTATCATACATATAAGATCTTATATATCTTCTATTGATTTGCCTTCAGTCCGTAGTATCCATTGAAGTTTTGTTTAATACTTGTCTATAAATGTATTTTTTATAAGTATTTATTATTATAGTTTGTGAATATATAAAATAAAGAAAGTTGAATAACTAAAAAGTCATGATAATTATTGGAAAAAAAGTCAAAAATATGACAATTTAAAAAGTTATACCTATTGTTCTAATTTTTTGTATAATAAAATGTTATTAAAATTTCCATTTCAATACAATATCAATGTCGATGGTTTTGTCTATGACAAATTTTGATTACGTCTCGCTTCTATAAGCTATCTCACTCTTTCACAATGTACTAACTCAAATCTGTTAATTAAAAGACTTATTTATTTTATTAATCCTTTTTATTTTAACATTTTATTTATACAAATTATTTTTTATATTTTTTCAAAAATGTAATAAATATGTAATGGCTTGGTTGCAAAAGTTTTAAGCATTAATTATATTTTATAAATGATGGATTACCACAGATAAAGTCAAGTGATTACGTCAATCCTACCCCATTTAGGAGTTTATAAAGCAAAGTCATCTTCTTCAGTTTAAATTTTAAAATAATTTTATACTGCATTCAATAAGTCTATGGACTTTTAGCGGGAAAATTTTCCTTTTTTTTGTTCCTTTTTGCTAGAAGCTTCACTCGTTAGGAAATTGTGCCTCGGCTTGCATTTTACATTCAAATCGCCAGAGGAATAACCCTCTAATTGGACAAGGTAATTCTATAATCTTCGTTGGATTTTGGTCCCACTTAAAAGAGGGAAAGTTTTTAAAGCAACCCATACTTTTACTATAACAAATATCAATGTCACCACATTTTGACTTTACCCATTCCAATGCCCAACAGTTTACTTCTACCCATTTCAATACCACCTTATAAATAAACCCAGTTTTATATAGACTAAATATTTCTTAAAAGTTGTAGAAAAGTCAACAATACTATTTCTTTTATATCCTGATTTTAATCAGAAATCTATTATATATTTTTTATAGTGTTTTTGCGATTAATTTACTAACAATAAATCATCGAAGTGATAATATTACAGCTAGAAACCCTACCCGTGGGAGAGCCATGCTGAAGCCTTAGAAGCCAGAGAGACAGCACGGCCTCACAGAATACTTAGCATGAAACGATACTTGTACTCTTGTTCTGTGTTTCTCTGAGTAAGTGAGATTACCAAAGATCTTTAAAAAATGCACAACTAACCCAACCAAAGTACGGACCATGGCATGGTTGTTCATGTGCGGCGGTGTTCTCTTACCATATAGAAGTCCCACCTTCTCTGTTGTCCAATATACCATAAAAAAGCAAAAAATCATCAACTAAGATTGTGTAGATTTATCGCTAATATTTATACGTATTAATTTTTTTTTGTACACAAAAAATATAAAAGGTTACATATACATATATAATATACGTGTATATATATATGTGTGTATATATATATATGGCATAGCATATGCTAGCATAAAACTACCAGTTTGTGTGCAATTATATCGATTCTGAAGCAAATGATTCATTCGCAATTTACTTAATTGCTCCCTGAGGTTTTATTTCAACTTATATAGTGTACGTTGCTAAGTGAACTCCCGCAAGCTTACCCTTAATCAAATTTAAATCTAATCCAGAACATTTGTACGATGCATTTGGTACAAATCTATTATATATAAGTATAAATGAAGCACATATTATTTTATTACTGAGCAAGCAACCGAGCTGAATATATGGTAGAAAATTACCGCCACTCATGAACAACCGCACCAGAATCCGTGCTTAGGTTGTGTTGCTGGTATTTTACGACGCCTGAGAAATATATTCTGAGAACCTCGTAGCTTGTAGTCATGAAGCTAGAGGTACAGGGTTCGAATCCCGATCCGGATACTCTGAAGGGCTTGACAATGGCCGAGCGAGTATCTTAATACTGTCGCACCCGTGGGAGAGCCATACTGAAGCATATGCAGACGCAGTAATTGGGCCGGCTCGTCCGAAGTGTTACCAGGGGCTCACAGAATACTCAGCGTGAAACAGTATTTGTACTGTGTTTCGCAGAGCAAATGAGGAAATCGGAGACCCTTAAAAGTGCCGCTGAAGCGGCGTAAAAAGCAGGCAATACAACAAATTCGCGGACTTTGGTTGTTCTTGGGCTGCGGTATTCTCTTACCACATAGGAGACCCACCTGCTCCGTTGTCAGCTATAGAATTTAAAAAAATGTCTTATTTTAAAATGATAAAATAATTTAAATGCCGTCACTGTAAAGGGTCTTAAATTATATTGGTATTAGTATGGGTTGCTAAAATGTGCATGACAAAAAAATGTTTGCCCGGATCTGCTAGTGTATTAAAGCTAACATTCATTATTTTGATGTCTAAATCTTCACCAGTTTTAATGCCAGTGTTTTCTTATCATAATAAAAATTATATTCGAAAGAAAGATAGTACTATCTCGCAATAATGTCGCTAAATGTGGTGAAAATGGCGCTGATGTGTTTTTAATCAAGCTATCAAAGTTCTTTCATGCAAACACGAGAATCATTCTAGATTATAATATAATATTTACTTATTATTTCATCTATTTAATTTATATATAAACAACCAAACATGGTATAAGCATGCCTTTTTACTTTAGGAAATGCTTTCGCATTCCCCTCTTTCGAAAGCATATTTCAGACTACACTCCGAAGTGCACAACCCAAATAAGAGATTTATTCGTTTTTTTAATTGACAGTCGCCGGCAGAGTATATTTTTACTGTTTACTGTGGGAAAGCCATACTGAAGCACTAATTTGGTCCAATGCTACCACGGTATAACAGCGTGAAATAATACTTGTATTGTATTTAACTGATTTTCACCCATGGGAGAGCCATGCTGAAGCATATGTGGACGCACTAATTGGACCGGCTCGTCCGAAGTGATATCATAGGCAAACAGAATACTCAACGTAAAACAGTACTGTGTTTTGCTGAGTGAGTGAGGATATCAGAGACCCTTAAAAAATCAGCTTTAGTGGCGTAAAAATTCAGCAACACAAACAATACGCCAACTGTGTTCCGTTGTCCTATAAATAAATAATATAATAATAAATAAAAATATACTATAAAAAAGAGTGAGGATACCGGAGATCCACTTAATTATCCATTTTAAGCGGTAAATAAAGCTGGAAACAGAATCAAAGCGTAGATTACAGTGATTGATCTCACCATCAGTATAGCCCATTGCGTCATATATCAAAAAACGATGCAGTCATAAAAATTTTGTATAATAGATAATTATTTTATATATATTTTGGTTCATAAGTGTCCCTTTATTATATAAATATATGGCATGTATATAGGCCTATATATTACGTATATAGGCTTTCATAACCAATATATAGGCTTACACTACCAATTTCGAATGATATAGAGCTTATGACTGTAGAGGGTACTTCAAAACGTCGATATTACTCGAAGCACTGGTAAAGTGAGCGCATTTGCCACACAACTTGTCCGATTCTCACATAAATGGTTTGCCCGTTTCCAATACTTTGTTTTTCAAAAGAAATTTTAAATGGCTTTCATAAATTACACAAACAAATTGAAAGAATGTAATATTTATTGGTTTTTGAAGTTTCATGGTTGTATATTAGCTTATATACACTGTAAGTTTAAGTTAATTATTGTTATGAACTATTGTTATTTAACTTTTATTTATGCCATTTTTTTATGTTAGAGACATAAGAGCCTCTTGAGTCTTGAAAGACACAATGAAGACGAGGGTTACTGGTTTGCTCTCCGGTCTGCGTGAAATATATATTTTTAATTTGTAATATATTCGATCTTTGGATCGAATCCCTTAACACTGTCTTACCTGTAAGAGAGCCATGCTAACTCACTCATTATGCCATCGAATAGGTACCACAGTATCATAGAATATTGTCGTGAAACAGTACTTGTACTGTTTCACTTAAACTAGCCAATAGCTTATAAATAAACCAACTGTGTTAGAGTTAGAGTAGTTAGTGTTAGACGATAATACAGTGAAACTATTCCTGCTTTTTACTTATTTGTGCTTAATAAATACGAAAGTTTGTTCCGATGGATG